>VKOC01037220.1:0-13013 GCA_009364415.1 Spea multiplicata | reverse complement strand
GCAATGGCCTAGTCCAATAAGATGCCCCATCTCTAGAAGCTCGCAGAATGTCTGTCTCTGTAATGGAGGCGTTGCGTTGGGTAAGTCGGGGTCACAGTAATGGAATTCACCATTTCCAAACTTTACACCACAATCACTTTCTCCGTTACCCCCTATAGCTGCGCATTAACCCAGCATTGCCCGCTCCGCATCGATCGCTCCGTCCTGCTGGACGCATAGAAACAGCTTATAAAGATATACAGACTTCTACCCCTCCCTACTTCCACCAATAGCCCCCTTAGAACTCCCCCTGAACCCCTCTTCCTCGGGGGCTTCCTTTACATCCCAAGGAAATCTCTCTGCCTCACCGCGGAGCTGACGCTCACTCTCCCGGCCGACTCATAGAAGTGGATGATGCCCCGATATTCAGGAGACAGTCCTGTGATTGAGAAATAAAGCGGGTGTCTTTATACGCTTTCCCCGAACCCCTTTTTACGCCTAAACACAAAGGTCGTTCTATGTTTAACCCCCTAATTGCTTGTTATTTTACTCAGTATTTCAGCCACACAATAGCCGCCACTTATAAAGACCCCGAGGTTTAATCGCTTGGCCCCCTGTGCAGAGCGAATAATCCCCCCCCCTGTGTACAGATTTCACTGGGATGTGGGCAGAGAATGGTTTATGGGCGGGATTGACCACATATGTGGGCGGGAGTAGACAAAAAATCAGCCGGCGGGATCAAAAAACCAGTTCCGCAGGGCTCTAGTAAGAGGTATTTGGGATGTTTTTAACCCTTTTAAAACATTGCCTTTTTTTTGCAATTTGTACCAGATATTTAAGTTTATTCTTCTTTGCCATGTCTGACGATCCCCCACAAATTAGACAGAACCATAGAAACACAGAAAACATAATAGTTAATCGCGGAAGAAAAAAAACTACATTAAATTTTTTGCAATTTTAATTACGATTTCTTCTACACAGAATGCCGCTGCTGAACAATAACCTGATTATTAGCACATTTTATGTTCTACGCGACCGCATCAATTCTTTTCTGGTTTGTTTCCTCGGTATATATCCCTGTATATGGACCCCAAGGCCATCTCTATGACGCACTGAACCCCATCAACACACTGTGAGTGGGAAATCTGCGATACGCAGGGCATTACACACTGTTTTACTCCTACACTATATATTTTTTTTTCTCTGTTTTATTTTTCATTGAATGGAACACACGAGCGCCCCCTAGTGGACTTTTTGCTGTATTACTTCAACACCCGGAGAGTGATGCTTAAGGGTTGCAGCTGTGGTCCCAGATACACAAGGAAAGTCATTAAGGTTGATTATTCCTACCATTCACTATCCTATTCCCTATACTGGTTTTTCTCACCTTTTTTACGCAAACCGCGGCCTATTATCAGAAATCATGTAGTTACCGCACCCTTCGCTGATATCGGCACCCGTGGTAAATATGAGCAAAGGAGGCTGTGAAAACATTTAAACTTTTCTTCATAAAATACACAGAAATACTCTGCTAATGGATATCAAACAATTACAAACACAACACAGGCTTATCCAGAAAATATTTTAAATGTTAAATGTACAGAATGTGCGACACAATTATTAGCACCCCTATGAATTCACAGGCGGAAAATCTATTTGAAGTCCATTTTTAGTACACCTGGGTGACTAGGAACAGGAAATTGTTCACCTGTAACTTCCTGTTTCATGGGGTATAAATACTAAGTAACACATCGGCCAAATCCCCTTAGCCCTTCATCACAATGGAATATCGCTGCGATGCGCGGCACGAGTTACACTTTAAATGCCTGATCGCGGTTATATAAATTAGCTATTTCTGAATCTATTAACTTGAAGGGATTTTCTATAATTTTACCTAATTTTGTGAGGATTCAGAGGGGACAGCAGCCGGGGGCCTTGAAGATCCAGAGCCAGAGTCCATAACACATTTAATACCAGTGGAGTCCGCTTTGGGAGTAGTCGCTGCGCACACTGCTTGTTATATATATATATATATATATATGTAATACTGTAATATACACCATACACAACACACACAAGTCATTTAAAGTGACTCGGATTAATCCCAATGTATAAATGTGTGACCCTTACACTGATAATTTGTTGAAGCCCCTTTTGATTTTATTACAGTAATCAGTCTTTTTGGGTCCACTCATTCTCGTTGCCTCGGCTATTAGCGGCTTCCATGATGCTGGGTCTCTTGCTTCCAATGCTCAGCTGCAAGTACATGAATGAGGAAGCGTGCGATTGTGGTCCCCCCCCTCAATAACGCCACAGACCCCATTTCTTCATTTTACGTCTTCTATTAATGGCAGCTACGGATGTACAGTGTCCGCGGTGCAGACCTCATATTTCCACAGCATCGTGACACGAAAAGAACGATTTTTTGTATTAAGTTTTAAGAAGTGAAGCATTAACATTATTAACCTTTCACAAAACGTAAGCTCTTATGACACTAAGTACATAACAACTCTATTAACATTGCATTAACAAACGATACCGAGTTATAACCAATTAACTACCGGCTGCCATCTGTATCCCCGCTGAAACCGCCGGAGACCCCAGCACGGCAGCCATATAACTACCCGAATCACAAGTGCCCCTGGAGTATCTAGCACTTACCCCTCTGTGCACCACGAGCAACCTATAGCTGGTAAACCCCCGCACCCTACAGCCTCAAACCTGAGCCCCCGGCTCCAAAACCCTGGGGCGAGATAGACAGGAAATTATTTTCCGTAAATAATGCTGCTAACTGCCTTTATAGGCCTCCCTTTTATACCCCTTAGAAGGGCTCTCACCCCCTCCCATATCTATCCCTCGCGTGCCATTGGGGTATTAACCCTTACCTGGCACAATTTTGTCCCTAGTGAGGACAGTTAAATTAAAAGCAGAGGAGGGGCACCTCATTCACGGGCCCCTCTGCCCCATCTTTCCCTCCGGGGCTGTTTGGGATTAGCTGTATTTACAACCGAAGGGCACAATCACTTCTAAAGTCTCTCTGTAAGACTAACAAGCTCTGATGCTATTATTATTACCTTTTATTTATTAAACTCCATACAACTTAAATGGAGCAATTAACACAAATATACATTAATACGAACAGACACATCAGGAGACGAGAATCCGGTCATGAGCCGCCATCAATCCTTATGGTAGACTTGGGCACCAGGGAGGTCTTCGTGTTCGTTTTTTCCGCTCCCGTTATCCAACGCAGCATCACTGGGGTTAATGAATCAATAGGTTCTCTGTCAGGAGTTAAAAAGGCCGTGCGAGTGAGCCTATTGGTTGCCTGCAGTGTCTTCCTCTGGCATCAACCAATTGATTGATGCCAGAGGAGGTCCCTGCAGGTGACCAATAGGCTCACTTGCACGGCCTTTTTAACCCATGCCGGCAAACCTACGGATTTCCGCTTCTGACAACTCCTGCGATGCCACGAAGATAAGGTAGACTAGATGGGGAAGGGGCTGGGAGATTAGTAGAAGATTCTTTGTGTGTGAGTCTTCATCTTCGTCTACGTTTTACCGCCGCTGTCTTCTCTTCTTCATGTCTTTGAAATGAACATGAAAACGCACTCTTCGTGTTAGTTTACATGTTCGGCCAAAGACGAATGCGCAAGTCTACCTTATGGTCCTTTACAGAAAGTTTCTGGCGGGATTGGTTGCCATATGAGAACCCGGCTTGAGAACTTACAATCTATAGAAATATTCTGGGTAATTGAAACAAAAGGAGGGGTTAGAGGGAGTAGGGGGTCTCTTATTGCAGTAATTAGGGGTCAGTGGTTTGAGGATGCAGATGGTGGGTTGGTGTTACCGATTCAGAAGATGGCTAGCAGAGGGCTTGGGATGTAACAGAAAGGCTACAAGAGAAGAGAGAGAGAGAGATGAGATAGGACAGAGTTCTCTTAGGTGAAAACGGCAGACATCCCATGATACGACCGTCTCTGCCGCACTCTCCTTCGGAGGATTACATTTCAGCCGCACTCCTAGGCCTGATGGTAGGAAGGGTTGGTGGTGGAGGCTTCCTTCTTTCACCTTCCAGAATATTCCAAGCCCTCCCTCCCTCTCATTCTGTTCCTTTGAGGTTCACACAATCCGTCTTCTCTCCTAATACACCCTGTCTTATTCTGGGTGACTTTAACATCCCTTTAGCTATATCTAACAACTCTGTGAGCTCCAAACTCCTCTCCCTGACATCCTCCTCTGGTCTCTCTCAATGGACTAATTCCCCTACGCACACCGAGGGACACTCACTTGATGTGATTTTCTCCAGATCGCGCTCCCTTTCAGATTTCTCCATCTCCCCCTTCCCTCTGTCTGACCGCCACCTTCTATCCTTCTCTCCAGTGCTAACCCCTAACAAGACAAACTTACGGCGCTCACCTCATATCTGTAGGCCATTACCAGAAAATACCATCACTCAACTGTCAGCCTCACTCAAACCTCTCTTACCTTCCATGTTAACCCTTTCCTGCCCAGACACAGCAGCCTCTTTTTATAACAATACACTTGCCTCATCTCTCGACAGCATAGCTCCAATTAAATGTTACCCCTGACAATTACTCACTATAAATTCATGCTTCACACCTACAACTCTGCTCTCTCTCGCCAAACAACTCTACTTCTCCACTCTCATATCCTCCTCTTCCAAACCGTGACGCCTTTCTTCTGCCTTCAACTCCCTTCTCTGTCCCTCCATAGCCACACCACAAACCTCCCTCACTGCCCAAGATCTTCCTACCCACTTCAAAGACAAGATTGAGACTATTAGACAAGACATTTTTTCTTTACAACCCCCTCCTACACCACCACTCTCTCCACTCATCCTATACTAACTACCTTTTCCCCTACAACCGAAGGAAATAGCCTCTCTTCTTTCTTCCTCTCACCCAACAACCTGTCCATCCCTTACCCACCTATTTAATCTTTCTCTATCATCTGGATCTGTACCATCAGCCTTCAAGCATGCGCTAATCACACCCATTCTAAAAAATCCTTCCTCAGATCCCGTTTGACTAATTACCGTCCTATCTCTCAGCCTCCATGTTGTTTGAACGGATTCTGTACAATCGCCTCACTAACTTCCTCCTTGACCCTCAAACCCCTTCACTCGACTGAAACGGCTCTAACAAAAGTCTACAACGCCTCGCTCTCTGCTAAAGCAAACGGTCTCTTCTCCATTCTAATTTCTACCGGATCTCTCTGCTGCTTTTGATTCTGTTGATCATTTTCTTCTTCTTGACTCACTTGCCTTCTACAGGCATTCGAGATGGCAGCTCTCTCCTGGATCTCTCATCATATCTGTCTAACCGTTCCTTCTCTGTCAGCTTCTCTGGCGAGACCTCATCGCCCCTTCCACTTTCAGTTAGCGTCCCACATAAACTTGCTTGAAGACCTGGCAGAGGAGTCCAATTTCTATTGAATAACTTTTGAATCCTTCCATGGGCCTGGTTTCAGAAGAAGGCGAGCACCCAGCTTGGGAAATGTTTTCATATATTTGTAATTTGTTTTCCTTTTTTTTTTTGCTCCGTTCTCAGTGCAATATGGATAGAGATTGTTTGGGGATTTCTATCATATCATATGGATGCCAGTGACATCGCTGAACTTCCTTTGTAGTATTTTTATTTTTTAAAATTAATTTATTTATATCGTATTGGCTCGAATATAGGCCACACCCGGTTTGATGCTATTTTAAAGACATTTAATGTATGGTAGGAGGCTCCCACCCTCCTTACTTAAACGTTAGTTTTGCGCCGTTGATGTAGATGCGGCAGACATGATCTCCACTTCCTGCACCAGTCTGCCTCATCTACTTCAACGTTGAGAATCAAAAATCAGGGCGGAACTAAAGCTTTTTTTGCCGGACCGCGCTACCGAAAACTCTGCAGTCTTCTGATCAGGTCTTCCAGACACCCTGGAGAAGGTAAAAATGCTAAACCTCGATTATAGGCCGCACCCCCACTTTAAAGATTTAAATTATGGGGAAAAAGTGTGGCCTATAATCAGGCCAATACGGTATTTAAATTTCATTAAATATATATATTTACTATTCAAGATGGAGATGGAGAAACTCACTTCCTTCTGACCTACCCTGCAGCGATCATAGTGATCAGCAGCAACCAGGGCTCCGTATAGTAACACTGCTGATTGCAATGCATCCGATCAGCCAGCAGGGGGAGACACATCAGAGATCCCAGCAAGGTCTGCAGAACAAAAAAAACAAAAGTAATAATGCTGTCATTTTGCTGTTTCAGGTCCATGGCATGGCTGTCTCGCTACTCCTGCTTCCCTGGGTACCATGCCAAGGTAAGAATCCATCAATTCCAGAAACAATCGCTGTCTCAAAATAAATGAATAAAAAATGGGTTATTGTCGGGGGTTGTCTTAAACCGAGCTGAAGCGCTGGCAACGGGGTGGATTGCCGCTGGCTTCTTCCCTGCTACAGGGATCCAGGTAGATGCAGCAGCTGGCCCATCTCCCCAGCGGCAGCTCACTATTCCGGGAACGGAGGAACTGGTCCTCCCTCCCCAGCGTCAGATGGAGTGAAGGAAGATGTCCTCCCTCCCCGACAGCAGGCTGAACCAAAAGGTCCCCTAGCCCCAGCTGAAGGGCTGGCGACAGGGCAGAGCACCGCTAGGCTCTGTCCACCACCTGCCAAGGCTGCAGGGATCCAGGGACATGCGGTAGCCGGCCCATCTCCCCAGTGGCAGTTCAGGCACCAGAGAGTGGAGAAATCTGTCCTCCCTCCCAGCGGCAGTGTCCTGCCCCATCCAGGCTGAGGAGCTTCATGTCTCTAGTGTCCCGTGTCTCGCTATAATTCATTCCTGGATTTCCTTTATCCGGAACATCTGATTCTTTGATTCCTGTCCTGCTCGTCAGCTTCTGTTTCCTCTATAAGTTGTGCCGAGTAGAGCTGTCTTGCTGAGTTTATCCTCCTGAATCCTGTGTACCAAACCCGGCTATCCCTTGACTCCGCTGCCTTCCATTATCCTGACCTTGGTTACTAAACGGCTCTCCTTGAATCCTTGTGTACCGACTCTGGCAATTAATTTGACTACGCTACTTTCCATGAACCTGACCCCGGCTGCGTGCTTCAGACTACGCTGCATTTAGTTAATCTGCCCCTGTTTTCGCTTCCTGATCTTGGGGTTATGCTGCATACCGGACTCCACCATCTCTCATACCTGACAGGCAGCGAGAGCAACGGCGAGATGTGGCAGCCAGCCTGTTGTCATGAACCGGGTCCATACAGACGACTGTAAAGACCCAGAGCACCCAAAGATTGTGTGCAGGAGTTACGGTGCAGTAGCAGAGTTGGACAGGGCCTGGTGCAGGGCGACAGCACTCTCCCGGTGGGCATCTAGGGTTGTGCAGCCAAATACCAGCGCCCTGACATAGTCTGTGATGTAACCTGTGGGGTGTCCTGTCTGCTGCTGAGTAGAACGTGACACCTGTCTCCTCATCAGCAGCAGGGAGATGAGACAGCCGCTCTATGCCCCCAGCGGCAGACCCCAATACCGGGAGCGGAGGAACCTGTCCTCCCTTCCCAGTGGCAGCTACAACACCAGGCAGGCGATGCAGAAGGTCTGGAAGATGGCGCAGCCGGCTCATCTCCCCAGCGACAGCTAGAGCACCAGGGAGGGGATGCAGGCGGCATCTCTCCCCAGCAGCTGACTGAACTCAAGGGAGAAGGGACGGTCGACACTTCGCTTCAGCTGTGGATATGTTCATCGGGAGAGACAGAGGTTGATCGGGTGAGCATTTCCCTTGTATTGGCAATTGGGCAAGGGACAAATTGGGACTGGGTGGACTAACTGCGGAGTCGACCTGTCTGGGGGTCTCCTCCTGTGTTAGTCTCCTTGCGAAGGGGAGAAATGTCCCCTGAGGCTAAGGACACATGACTTTTGGAGGGGCGCTGATATATTCCTGGGGAGACTACATGCCTGCCTGCCCAGTCCCCTTTTATGTCTGTCACCCTGTGCTCATTGGGGGGCACACGGTGACCGGAAAACCTTGTCTGGCCTGCCCTTACAAGACTCGCATGAATTAGCCGGCTATGGGGGCTCTATATGGCCTGAACGAGACCTAGGAACCGCGGCCATGACCGCTGACAAATGGAACTGCGTTGCTACAGACATCTGTTGTCCCACCACGTCGCTCTTTTGGGGTTACATTATGCTCATGGTGGGCAACACTTGGAGGTGGTTACGGAGAGGGAGCTCATTTGGGAACCCTGTGTTTATCACCCATCTTTAGAACCGAGGTTTACCGGCCGCAGCTATGGCCCGGTTACCATGCAGACAATTCCCGGGATGTTTCTGAGGCTGTTGCTCAGGGTCCCGACATCGGATCGAGTCGGTTTTTGGAACATAACATCCTTGGACACATAGCTCTCCAATGGCACCCCGCGAGTGACACCGCTCCTTTGGGATCACCCCGAAATAGTCATTCTTTGTTGGGTGGGCTTTGCTTGCCATAGAACTGTATAGAGCCGCCGGGCTGTCTGGTAGTGATAGGATTATACTCCTGATCCTGTTATTATTCTCTCTATAAATATCTGTGTTCTTCCCAATAAAGTCAGCTCCTGTTTTACCTCAATACGAGTTCTGTCTTGTTATTGGGGTAATTCACGGTCCGTGTCAGGACAGTAAAGCTCTGTGTTTCCTGCTGTCTTCGATGCTATTCCGGTTGTGACCCCTGGCGTGGACTCTGACAATGATCCTGGTTTGCACTTTTGTATCACATTGATTTCGACTTTCTGGATTTGGACTGCTTGGTGCGGACTTTGACTTTCCATTTGGATAACCCTTGGGTACCATACTATTACCTCCTTGTGACAGACCCCGCTGCCAAACATATGAGCCGCGCAGAACATAGTTGGGGGAAAATGGGCAAATGCATATCGGAAAATTCTGCAGAACCCCCCATGTAAGGGGACACCATGAAAATATAAAGCAGCCATGCAGCCAGCGTATGCATTGAAGTGTATATGATGGCTGGAGTGGCCTTTTAAGGAGATATTTTATGGAATTTCTAGATTCTTTACTGCTCTGGAAAATGTTACTGCGGTTAAAGATTAATGGGACGTTGGCTACATTGTCATTGATTCACTAATGTTTGTTTTCCATTAACTAGCTCTGTTTCACTTTTTCCTGTCTGTTTTATGACTTGCATCCAACACAGCCCAAAGGTCGTCTGGGTACGGCTGCGCACGTGCATTCTGTGCACACATTCACTGGCTGCTAAACAGGCTAACATCCTATCTCAGGACGTTTCACATAGAAACCCTCTGCGGGGCACAGAGTACTCACTATTACACTTTTTTATTTCATTTTGCTTTTCTGGTTTGACGTTTCTGCCACCTCAAGGGTACAGAAAGGAAAATAAGGGTGTGGGGGGAACATACAGCCTAGTAACATATCAAAGTACAAACTTAAACAAATGTAATGTTGCATTCTTGCAAATCTCCGAAATGAAACTCTTCTCTAGGAGGGCACAGAATGAGTGATTGATAGAAGAAGCCGAAATCATTACATGAAGTGTATCGGCCGTCTCATTGGTTGTGGCTGTGATCGGTGGTTTTAACAGCCTGTGGGTTAATTGCTTTACTTTTTTATTCTGGCCAATCAGTGTTTTGAAGGGGAAGGGATAAATCTAGACAAATAACCGCGCTGACCCCATTGTAACCTAGTAACAGTCAGAAACCCATGAGATCCCCAGAGTGTCAGACAGTTATACTGAGACCCGGTGTCAGCGCCTCTCCTGTACTACAAGTTGTGTAAATGTGTTACTGTTAGTAGTATACCTGGTGGGGGGCGGTCGTCGGGTGCGCACCCCTTCACCGATGGACTTTGATGGCTGCTTCTAGAGGAGCAGGCTCGGTTGTTGAGGTCAGAGATCTCCCTCTAACCGGCTTAAAATCAGTCAAGGACACCACCAAGGCTTACCTCAATAACAAGACGAGACTCGTAGTGAGGTAAAACAGGAACTCTTTATTTGAACCAAATACAGAACTATATATACAAGAAAGAAAGGGGAAAGACAAATGTAACAGGATCTAATTACCATGTCAGGAAGGAAGTAATTAGATCACATCCTGCAGCACAATATCCAGGGGAAGGACAGAATGACATGAGACATAAATAATGACATTAATCGGGGACGTAGAATGATGACAGACATATAATTAAATTGAAATAGACATTAGAGATAACAGGGGTTAACAAGATTAACAGCTACTGGCTGTGTATTTAGTTATTATATACACAGCAGTAGGGGCTACACAAAAGACAGTGAATGACAGGAAAGTACTAACACTTAGCACCGAACACATTAATACATCTCTTCACAACCCAGATAATCCGCCTTCTTCTTACACCCGGATGTCCGGCCACCATTTACAGTGCTGAGTCTCTGTGTGGGAAATGCGGTAAAACATACAATAGGGGAAAATCAGTAGAAAGGGGGCCCTGTACCCACTTCCCCGAGAACAGAACCCCTTCTAATGTCAGGGCCCATTGTGAGCTGGCGGGAGGCTAGCCATCAGTCCCCTCCAAAAGCCCCAAAACCACCTGATGATACAGCCAGGTTTCAGGCAGCAGAGAGTGGATCCTAACAATACTGAGCCAGACATTATATCATATGAATGTATATAGCACCAGCAGATTCCGTAGCGCTGTTACATTCAGTCAGTAAAATAAAAAATAACATAGACCAATCTAGTTGTTGGTGTTACAGCATAACTCCTATCACTATATACCACCATCAATGTCTGTATCTCAGTATATAATGATAGCAATAATGCTGTACCAACATCAAAGTCTTCACCAGTGTATAATGATAGAAGTTATGCAGTTGTAAAGGGTGTGGGGGGGGTGCCACATACAGGATCCGCCCCAGGTGCCAAATACTCTTGGTACGTCCCTGCTTACTACTAGAGCAGAAAAGTCACTCTGACTGGAAATTGCCTTGAATTAGCGCTGCTCTGGAGGTTGGGGTGGATTGGAGAAGCTCGACAGACTGCCGACTTCTTCATTTTAAGTCCTACTGAGTCTGCAGCAGAAGGCTGTTCATTTTTTTTTGAGTTAATCAATAATTGATCACAGTTGGGACGGAGGACATTAACCTTTTACTGACCAAGAGATGAAAGGAGCGGCGATAGAGCATAAGACTGGTTTAATGTTATTTTGTTGGTTGATGTTCTTGGTGTTATTACTCTGTGACGATGCCCCGCGGGAACCAACAGCGGATCAAAGTTTTCTGCTGGACGTTCCACTCCGGAGTTGTTTGAAGACAGCAGCGATTTCTAGCTTAGTTTTAAATAGATATCCGATCTTCACAACCGCTGTAGGGAATGAAAACAAGGGGAAAAATCTGGCTCTGAACATTGTTGTATTCGTGAACTTTCATATCATTATGTTTATGTCGTATATCTAAGTCAACGGCTTTTTAGCTTCTGACATATAAATCTGACATGGACAAAAAATGAATTTATTATTTTTAGGGCCCTTTTATTGATTGATTTCATTTTGCTCACATATTGGACAGGCCAGGGCAGGGGACAGCGCTATGCACAGTGCGTCATTTTCTGAAATGCTGTCCATGGGTTGTGTGTCAGTGATACACTTACACTACCATTAAACCTCACATTTTGTAGAACACAAAATAAATGAATTCCATTAATTATTAATAATACGGCAAAGCTGGGGGTTGTGCATGCGCGGTGTGTATCCAAGTGCTCCTCTAGCTCTACTCTTTTCTCCAGCAGAGCCAGCGCTCCCATCGCACGCCCTCTGCAGCCGCGAAAGAAGCTGATTTGGTTCTGGTTTGGTTCTGGGTTGTGTTGATAATCAGAGTTACCGTATTGGCCCCGATAATAGGCCGCACCCTCATCGTTTGCTATTTTAAAGAAAAATTTATTTTTAAACAAAAAATACACATGAGTGGAATGGTAAAACAGTATTTTATATAATGAACAGGAATACATGTTTGCTAACATTTTGGTTATCATTATGCATTTTAGTCAGCAGAAACAAAAAAACAAAGCCATTTTAAGCCCCCCCCCCCCTTAATTCATAATGCACCTTAATTATTAATCTACCCATCTGCCCCCTGATATACCACTCTGCAGGGGATCTTCCTCTCTGGCAGCCGGTGAACGTCTGGGTGATTCGCTCAGACAACCTCCACTGCTCCTGGCCGCCACTTGTGCCGGGGGTTCTATGGTGGCGCACCGGTAGGTCACACCACGCCAGCACTCCGTTGTTGAAGCCCTGGCGGAAGTGCCGGCAGCGGGGGTTCTCTGCATCGCACAGACGGCCACCAGCTGCCAGAGAGGTCCCCTGCAGGGCTGCGTGTGACCTGGATCCTAACCCTGCTGTTTGCGGCTAAATGAAAAAGAAAAAAAAAAAAACACCTGCCCGGCGCCCTGAACTGCATGTCCCAGGCATCAGGTTACACGAATTGCGCATCCCTGCGCTAAACCCTGAATATAGTCTTTAAAGTGGGAGGGGTGCAGCCTATAATCGGGCAAATACGATATTTTAATTTTTGCCTATTTTGGCCACAATATTCATTTAAAAATGTCTGTGAGATGGAGTGAGTCTAGATTTTCTAGTGCAAACGACAAAGTAGTCAGGTGTCGTACCCCAGAGTAAAGATGGGCAGGCGCTGTCAGAGGATCTATGGAGGGAAGGTGAATCCTTGCAGCAGAAATGGGTCTCACTCTGCCTCGTGTACAAGTGGAAAAGTATATGACATCATAAGTGAATACGTAAAGTAATATACATGCTATTCACTAAACAGTATGTAGAATACTATGCAGGTTTATCTTCATAACAAAGAACAAAATAGTGTCTGCGCTTCTCACCCTAATAAAGTTGGCAACAAATATATAAACATAATATAAATGACAGGTTTTGGTTCTATGAATTGGCCAAAGCATAATTAAGCTCACCCGCCACATCAAGGCACACTCTCAATAGGGTGAGAACCTACTCT
>VKOC01037218.1:0-10514 GCA_009364415.1 Spea multiplicata | reverse complement strand
TAAGGGTTACAGAAAGGAAAAAAGGGGGAGGGGGGAAGAGCAGCACATATCAATAAACCACTCGCAGGTGGTAAGAGCAGTTCACGGTACATTAGATCACCAGTGCAATAAATCGCACTGAACATGTGAAAGATACTTTGAGCCCGGTAAGAAATAGAAGGAACAGAGTAAAGAAAAGTAGAAGAAAAGAGAAAAGAAAGAAGAATAGAATCAACAGGGTTCGTGACACAATGCCCAAGTCATAGCAAAGTAATAAGGGACGCGTAGTCCAGTGGGAACTCATAGAAGGAAAACACTTAATGGGAGTGATAAATGTAGCGCTCCCACACGAGTAGGCAACAGTAGTATAAAAATAAAATAAAAAGGCGTCGAGAAAAGAAAGTCTACAATCAGCACGGAGATAACGCAATGTGTATGCTAACTATAGTAAATAGAGCAAGAATGTGTACGTCTCAGTGAGGGGGAAGCACTTCTAACACTTGGAGGTGACAGGTTAGTTATCTGTAGGAATCTCCCGTAGACGAGGTGTAACGCAGCCAAGGGGACCAAGTGGCGAGGTACAGGCGGTATTTATTACCCAAACTAAAGGTAAGTTCCTCCAGGCTACGGATACGCTCAACCTCCACTATCCACTCCTGTAAAGTAGGAGGGTCAGGTTGCTTCCAGTGTCTGGGAATAAGTGCTTTTGCCGCATTGAGGAGGTGCGGTATAAGGGATAATTTGTACTTCCGAAAAGACAATGGCGTAAGGTGAAAAAGGGCAACCATGGGAGTGCAAGATATGTCAACAGATGTGAGTATCCTAATCATCTGTATTACGTTTGACCAGAAGGTCTTAATTTTAGGGCAAGCCCACCATATGTGACCAGGGGTAGCAGGCGAGTAACCACACCGCCAACAACTAGCCGAATGCACAGGGATCATTTTATGAAGTGCATCAGGCGTCAAGTGCCATCGACACAGTAGCTTAAAATTCAGGAGGCGGAGATAGGAGTCAGGGGACGAGGAGGACATCATGGACGCCGCTCTGCGCCACTGTTGAGGGGAAAGGGCACAGCCGAGGTCACGTTCCCAAGCTTTCAGATAAAAGGGAGGCGAGCTGTACATGGCCTTACGGATCAAAACATGAAAGGTGGAGAACGGTCTAGTAATCCCTTTATGTGCAATACACATCTTTTCAAAGATAGTATAGTGGAGGTCAACAGCCGTGTGTTGGAGCATAGGAGCAACAAAATGACGCAGTTGGTGATACAAGAATGCTACATTACCAGAGCACCCCTTGTCCCCAAATATGGAGGGCAAAGACCTAACACCCCCAGCATCCACTATGTCATGTAGAGGCACGTAAGATGTCTTAGGATCCCGGTAAGAGCCAAGACCCGCTACACCAGGGGGAAAAAGGGGGTTATGAGAGATCGGAGTAAGTGGGGAATGGGCCGAGGACCAATGCATATCTAACTTATGTTTCCTCCACATTAGTAAAGTAGGGGCAATTGTGGGATGAGTGGTCAGCCCCAAAGCTGCTAACGGGGCAGATTGCCAAGGAAGTGACTGTCTTGGAACCATTGAAAAAGAGTCCTCTATATCTAGCCACTGTTTACAAGTATCAGTCCTAGTCCATAGATACAGTCTTGTAAGTAGGCTAGCCATATGGTAACATTTCAGGTCAGGCAAATTCAGACCCCCCAAGTGCAGGGGACGCGTCAATAAGTCATAGCGGACCCTCGGGCGTTTATGTGCCCACAGAAATTTTGTGAAGACTGCACGGACCTCGGCAAAAAAAACAGGAGGAATATGAATGGGTAACGTCTGTAAAAGATAAAGCAGCCGCGGCAATATATTCATTTTAATAATATGAACTCTACCAAGCAAATTAAATTGGGGCAGATTCCATTTCACTAGATCGGCCTTAATCGAGTGAAGTAAGGGAGGGAAGTTTAAATCAAACAGTGATCTTATAGTGGCAGGGAGCCTGACGCCCAGATATTTAACCGAGGTGCTAGCCCAAGTGAATGGGTATCTAGATTGTAATATAGCCACCTCGGCCTCTGGAACTGTCAGATTGAGGATTTCCGTCTTCTCCAAGTTAACTCTAAAACCCGAAAGAACACCATACTCCTGCAATTCACACATGAGAGGCGGTAGGGATTGCAGTGGACTAGTTAACGAAAACAAGAGATCATCAGCGAAAGCCGATGTCTTGTACTCAGAGTGTCCTAAACAAAACCCCTTAATAGAGTCATTAGATCTAATAGCCTGGAGAAGGGGTTCGAGAGTCAAAACAAAAAGTAAAGGGGAGAGGGGACATCCCTGCCGCGTGCCATTGAGGATCGAAAATGGAGCGGAGCGTTCCCCATTCACCACCACCTTCGCGGAAGGATTAGAGTATAGCGCCTGCAGCCACGATTGCCAGCATGGCCCAAAACCCATAGCCCGCACAACCCCAAAGAGGAAAGACCAGCTCACCCTGTCAAATGCTTTCTCAGCATCTACAGCCATCAACATAGCCGGGGCCTTCAAAGTGCCGGAGGCATGAATAAGGTTTATAAGTTTAGTGGTGTTATCTTTAGCTTCTCTAGCAGGGACAAACCCCGACTGATCAGGATGAACCAATCCTCCCATAAACGGCCGCAGTCGGAGAGCCAACACCTTGGCGAATATTTTCAAGTCAACATTAATTAGCGATATGGGCCGATAATTTTCGCAAAGCAACGCGTCCCTGCCAGGTTTAGGAATAACTGTGATTACAGCTTCGGTAAGAGATTGAGGCATATCGGGGTGGAGTCGTAGAGAATTATAGGCACGTACAAAGTGAGGAGCCAAGTCCCGTGCAAACTGCTTATAATATTTGGCTGTGAAGCCATCAGGACCCGGGCTTTTCCCTAACGGAGTAGCTTTGAGTGCGGCATGAAATTCGTCTAAGGAGATGGGAGAGTCTAAGTGGTGACTGACATTGAGCGGGACAGTGGAGTGTAGGTGCTTCTCCAAGTAAAGCGTAACATCTTGTGTGTGTTGCAACGAGGCCGGGGTGGGCCATAAGTTGTAAAGGGTTCGGTAATAATCATGAAAGACCCGAGCAATATCAGGCGTAGAGTGTTGAAGAGACCCGTCTCGGGCCTTGAGCTTCGCTATATATGAGGATTGCCTTTTCGCCTTAAGAGCCTTTGCGAGTAATTTGCCACTCCTGTTCCCGTGTATGTAAAAAGTGTGTCGAGTATGTAACATGGAGCGCTTGGCCCGGTCAGAGAGCAGAATGTGTAAATCAGTACGAGCGGCCGTCAGCAGTTTATAGTGATCTATAGAGTGGGAGCTCTTGTGTTCGCGTTCAAGTTCAGCAATTCTATCCGTCAAGGCTTTCAGTCGCTTCTCCCTACTTTTCAAAAGCTGGGAGTTCAGTTGAATCAGGCGCCCGCGAATAACGGCCTTATGCGCCTCCCAACATATCATAGGGGTAACATCGCCTGTCGCATTAGCTTGAAAGTAATGGCCTAACTCCTCAGAAACTGCAGTTGTAACATTAGTATCGTTTAGCAAGATGTCATCAAGTCTCCAATGTCTCGGAGGTCGCGACATCGCAGACACATTTAGAGTAAGGAATATAGGGGCATGGTCTGACCATGTAATATGTCCAATGTCAGCACCCGATAACATGGGCAAAGCATAATGGGAAAGGAAAATCATATCGATGCGCGAATACGAATTACGAGGAGCGGAAAAAAACGTGTAATCGGTGTCATTCGGGTGCATTACTCGCCAGCAATCTGTCAGCTGTGCGTTATGTAAGAGATCAATAGCCCTAGACGTAAGAGAAGAAGGTTGGTGCGACTCATCTCGAGCGGCGGCATAGTGTCTGTCTAAAGTGAAGTTGCAGTCACCACCAAAAACAACATGTCCCTCAGTAAAGGTATCACAAATCCTGAGGATCGCAGCCAAGGCACGACATTGGGATCGGTTGGGTAAGTATATATTAACAAATGTAAATAAAGTATCACCAATTTTCCCCTTTAGGAGTAGGTAGCGGCCGCCCGCATCAGATCTATGGTCTACATAAGTAAATGGGACAGTTGCACGCAACAAAATGGCCACTCCTCTAGATTTGCTTGCCGTAAAGTTAGCAAAATACCCCACCGGATAATGACGATTACGGAGCGACGGAGCACTCTCAGCCTTAAAGTGTGTCTCCTGAAAAAATACAATGTCAGCTTTTTGGCGATTAGCTTCCTGGAGAGCCATAGTACGTCGCTCAGGAATATTTAGCCCCCTCACATTTAAAGACATCAATGTAAAGTTAGCCATTTATGTAAAGCATCCGTGAAAGAAAAGCATAAAGCACCACTCGGCCAAAAACCATCAGTAAATGTGTCACAAGATATAAACATGAAAACAAAACCATAAAGAAAAACAAACTGTACATCCAAAAATCGCAGTGGCAGCCGCCGGAATCAGACAGTAGTTCCAGACGGCAGCAGGTGTCAGGAGGCAAACACTGCTGCGGGGGTGGACGAGCAGGCGTATCCATAAACAATAAACAACTCGACCACAGACACCATACAAGGAAAATAGGCCCAAGGCCAAAAAGTGAACATGTATAGAACCCCTGCGTATGACAATGGGGACACTCAGCTACTTAGAAGAGTGCTACATGATAGAGACATGAAGTAGGTGACCCCCTTAAGTACGGAGTAGCAACCATAGAGAGAGAGTGGTCGCATCAAATAATAAAGAACCAAAAACCAACGTAGTAGAAACAGAACATATTATGAAGCGAAAAGGTTGAAAAAATAAAAATCAATCAAACATGTTACTGTTATTGTCCTGTCAGGCAGTATAGCAGATGTCCCGAAGGCGAGACGCAGGGTCAGATCGCAGAGGAATGTCAGCCAGCTACCTTCAGGTGATCTTGATCCGGGAGGATTGAGTAAGCGAGACCGGACCCGGACGCGGAGTCGGCGATTTGCGCTTTCGTTGAGTCGTCTGCCAGCGGTGTCTCTGGGGCTGCGGTTGGAATGATGGTTGGAACGACAAGTCCATCCAATCCGGTATCAGAATATCGGGTAGACCCAAAGCTTCAGTAAATGCTGGGACCTCCTGTGCCTTGGTAATCGTGTAGGTGCGCTGTTGGTGGGTCACCGTAAGGGAGAAAGGGAAGCCCCATCTATATTTAAGGTTGCGTTCCCGCAACTCATCAGTCAGAGGCTTTAGATGCCTACGCGTTTGGAGGGTAATCCACGACAGGTCTTGGTAGATCCGTGCGTCCATGCCCGTAAGGGCTGGTATATCAGCATTCCGTGAAGCTGTGAGAATGGCTTCCTTGTCAGCGAAGTAGTGCAAACGACAGATTATGTCCCTGGGAGGTGCCTGAGCAGCAGGTTTCGGGCGAAGCGCCCTGTGAATTCTATCAAACATCAGCGGTGTAGAGGGGGGTCGACCTAGGATAGCGTTGAAATAATCTGTAATGAGTACCTTAAGATCTTCAGCCTCCCCCTCCGGATAGCCCCGGACGCGTAGATTATTGCGCCGATTACGGTTGTCTAAATCTTCAAGGTGTCTATGTTGTGCGTGCACCTGGTCAGTGATGCTATCCAATCGGTGATTCATGTTCTGCAGCTGGACATACACCTGGTCCTTGTCGGATTCTAAATCCGCCACACGGGATCCTATCTGCGTGATATCTGCCGAGAGCTCATTCAACTTGGCATGAAAGGAGGTTTCCAGCTTGGACATCATAGAAGCCATATCCGCCTTAGAGGGTAAGCGTTTGAGCATGTCACGGATATCCTGGTCCGGAGCTGCTTGAGAGCAATCCGACACTGGACTGCTCGCCCGGGAAGATGCTGAGCACGCTGTCGGCGCCATATTGGGGCCTGCATCCTCCATTCGCGCTGGCGTCGGATCGCGAAAATAGGCCGTTAAGGCAGCTGATTTCAGCCCCTGTGATGGCTTGGGAGTATGCTTGTGGTCCGGATCTCTTTTTTTGTTGCCCATGATCTCTCTCGGGGTTCAGGTGCTTAAATTAGCGGTATCATGTGTGAGGAGCTCGGTCAACACACAGCCATCCGCCGCTCGTGCGTAGCCACGCCCCCCGAAGTTGGGAGTTTATGCTTTTAACATAGCCAGGAAATTGACTTCTGTTTCCTTCAGTATAGTTCTATTTAATATGTCTGCTCTTAGGTTGCTACAATAAGATTTTGGTGCGCAGGCAGGCAGACAGGCAGGGATAAAATGTAAATTTTGTATCTTGACAACGAGTAGGCCTACGCAACCAGGCATAATCTGAACATCCTCCTTGCAATTTCTAGTCAAGTTTAATCTAATAATTTGTTCTTTTGTGGGTCACAAATTGAGGCAGTGAGGTGCTATTTTAAACTGTTTCACCTTTATCCACATCAACAGGTGTTCCTAGCATCTACTACTTGCAAAGACACTGTACGGTAGATGGATAATTTAGTTGAAATTGATATTCCATACAAGGCCAGATTTTCCAAAAGAGTTTTAATAAATGCCAGTGAAATTGCACTGCTTTAGCGGTAAATCCCACATAAAGAAAGTTTTAGTTTTGTCTACTCTACTGCTCTACCGGAAACACCAACATCCAGCACCTGACTCATTTTGGTATAAAAGCTCTTAATGGTTAATTAGTTGGAGAGTTACATATTTGTTTATGACAGTGGCTCTAGTCTTAACTTTCATTAGAAAAACTTGTAATTATGTAACATTGGTGGAATAGTTTTCATCCAGTCCAATTGTCAATACAAAACAGAAAGCAAAAACATTCAGGGAACATAAATTAGTTTAGTACTTAGTACATTTAGATACTGGACAGATACAAATTAAGCCAATTCTGCATGACTTCAAGGATTTTTATGTATGGTTTATTCGTCTTTAAAAAATCAACTGCACAGCCAGAGAAAAACAGGTAAAACATGCATTTTTTTTAACACCAAATGTGGAAAATGTTGGTATGGAAACACCTGCATGAAACAATATTGTTATTATTATCATTATTCAAATAGCTTCGTCATAATCCAAAGCTCCAAAGCTCTGCACATGTCAGGGTTCCACCCTGCTGGCCTGAACTATGTAATATTTATACATTGTCATGTCAACCTGCAGCCACTAGTGGCCACCCTTCAGCTGAGCCACATTACCTGAGTGTATCCCTCAATAACATAATGTACCTGCTCTGTCCTTCACTCTGGGCCTTTGCATTGAAGCATATTCAGCTTTGCTGTTTCTCTGCTTCCTGGTCATGTACTGTTCCCTGATGGATTCTACCCATTTTGACCTGGCTTGTCCTGACCTTGGCTCCTGATTTGGCTTTTTTTCATGATCTCTCAGTATTGACCCAGCTTGTTCTGCTCCTGGTTTCCAATTCGGCATTGATTTGTCTTTCTGGTTGTGTCAATGTGTGCTCCAGATATGTATGTCAGTAAGGACTGCCTTAGAGTCCAATTTTTGTGATTTCATTCTGTCCATGTAGACCCGCTAAACCTGCTTCTCCTGACCACCAAGCCCAGACCCAGGAACCTGCTTGTGACATCAACAATGTCTCGAAACAGGAGCAAACCCTGCCTCTTCCTCAACCTAATGATCCTGGCTATACCCATTTTACAACACCTGAGAATTCTGCACCTTCTATAGCCATGTCAGATGATCTCCAGACCATGTCTGATGGAAATGAATGGTTCGAAATGGACAGTGTATCTTCAGATGCTTCTGCTGCAGATATAACGGACACATCTGTGATTGATAACCCCAAGGTTGTTTGTGCGGTTAGGACTACCGCTTAGAACACTCCAGTGAAGCAAAAGAGTAAAAATGGTAGACCCCAAACTGCAAAATAAAAGGGGTACCAGGTCGTGTCCTAGCATCCGATGGGACAGTTGTGGACTGACAAGAGCTCAAACAATACATCAACATCTGCGTGATCAGATCAGGTCTGTTCTGCCCTATTCCAATCCACTCTCAACTTTTTCCAGTTCCCAAAACACTCCACCACCCTCTGTTGAACTATGTGTCCTTGGCACCTGCGTAGTACCTGATGTAGGTCCGCTAAAGAAAGAAAATGCACGTACCTCTGCAACTTTATCTGTTCATCCGGTATCCGGTTTTGATAAACCTCAGGCCAGCACTATAGATGCTCTGCCACCAGATTGTGTGGTGGCTTCTAATGGGACTATTGTACGTAAAGTTGACATACAGGTATTGGAATAAACACTACGTGCTAAGAGTGCTTACCACAGATCTGGATACTGCCTCTCAGCAGTCCTAGGAGCTAAAGTATTGATGCCAGATACCACAGCATACCTTCAGAGGTCTAGTGGACAGGGCTGTTTTGGCGCTAAAAGAGGCCAAAATGATGCAGGTGGTCATAATGTTATGAATGATTAAAAGTACATACATATACAGAGAATTGTTATTATTTCCTGATATGTAAAACCATAGAATTCAAAGTCCAATTTTTGTGACCCAAAGGCTAAGACTAAAACCAAAGCCCATGATAAACCCAAGATCGTTACATCCTGTAAAAAAACACCAAACACCCAGGTCTAGCTTTAAACATGAGCTTCTTCAGAAGAGGCGTGAAGCTAATCTGTGTTTGTATTGTGGAGAAAAGAACACCAAACACCCAGGTGTTCAATTTTTATGAAACAATATAATAGAAGCAGGCAATGCATTAGCAAACAAAGTTGAACAAACATATGAAATCTGAAATTTCATGCAGCTTTAAAATGTATGTCAAATCTTTACCTGAATAGAATATATAATTCATATAGAGGTATATTATACCACAAATGAATTGTGTAGACCAAGTACACAGATAGCATTTTCCTATAAATTACAATCAAGAATGCATGAAAAAACATAAACATAAAGAACATACAGTATATTTACGCATACATCCCAACATTCTAGATTGACATTACTGTGAGTGTCAAAGGGAGTTGTGGGGTAAGTAAATTTACACATTAGAAATGAGTGATAAAGTTTTTAAATGACAGAATCAGAAATATACTATACTAATGGACATCCTCAGAATGTATTGATTTATGTCAATGTACAGCAAAACATATCAGTGTAATTGCTATACTGCAGGTTCTCTAAATATACAGTACACAATATCAGTTATTTAGGTTCTTTAAAAATTGTTATCAAAAGCAGCTAGAAAAGAACTTCTGAATCCATATGAGCTTACACTGTCCCAAACATATTAGTTATAACATTCTTTTTGTCCCTCGCAGAACAAATGTGAAATTGAAATATACAATTTCTAAAGGGTTTTAGTAAACCCTTATACAGGTTAGAATATATTGATACATTCATATTTTACTCATATTGAATCACATTTCCATTATGTGCTTTAAATTCCTTAATTGAAAATGTGTTCTTTATATTTCATAAGTACATTTGATTAAAATATAGTGATGGATGACATCTTCTCTTTCACATTTTTCACAGGATCTGCAAAAGATCAGCCTTGAGATTCACAATCATGTGGATTTTCTCCGCAATGATGCCTATCATCATATAACAACATCCATCGGGGATCTAGACTATATATCTGTTGTTTCCCACTCTATTTAGACACATCCGTTATTTGCCAGATAAAGTTTTTTTGTAAAAAGGCAGAATTTTTATTGGAAAAAAGGGTAAAAGAAACAATATTCCAATCTGAAAAAACATTCAAAATATTGTTGCTATTGGCTTTTATTTACATAGCACCAACAATTCACTCAAACCTCAGTATATACATTCAAAGTATGACAAAACTAGAATTGACAGACTAAGATAAACTATTACATTAGGTAATAGGGCCCTGCTTGCAAGTTTTCAATCTAGAGGGGATGAGGTGTAGAAAGACACAAGATGTGGAGAAAGTGTGGCAGAAAAGATAAGAAGGTTCTAGATGAAAGATTGTATGCTTCTCTTAAGAAGTTGGTTTTGAGGTTTTTCATAAATATTTAGAAGGAGAGTAAAAAACGGAGGTTAGGTAGAAGTGAGTTCCAGAAGTATGGGTTAGTTGGAATGAAGTCTTGTAAGACAATAGAGGATGTGAAAGGGAGGAAGAAAGCCTTAGGGGCTTAGTGGGGGAGTATTTTGTTATGAGAGCAGAAATGTATGGGCAGCAGTACCATGAAAGGCTTTGCAATTTAGAATATGGATTTTAAATGTATTTATTGAGGATATAAAGAGCCATTGGAGAATTTCACAAAGTGGGGAGAGAACCAGAAAGTGGAGTGGTAAAGATGTCTTGCCAGAGAAGGTGACAGAGAAAGAACCATTAGAAACGTGTGGCCAGATCTAGGATACAGCTGTATCTCATATTACTCTATATATATATATATACTATATATATATTTTATATATACTATATATATGAATATCAGCCAAGAATAAGGTGGTGATCAACAGTATCAAAAGAAGCAGTGAGATGGTTATTGGATTCTTTTGTTAGAGTCCTTTAAGTGTCCTCCTCCCTGGTGTGGCCTCCTGATTGATGGGTAAGTGCTGGAT
>VKOC01037194.1:0-17071 GCA_009364415.1 Spea multiplicata | reverse complement strand
CACCCCCCCCCCCCTTTTTCTACCTTGCTGAGACCTGTGGCGGGAGAGGAGCTCTGTTCAAACAGACTTGTCTCAGTGCTGGGGGCTGCGGCTTTATTTTTGTTAGATTTCCGGCGATCAGACAAACCCCTGAAAGTCTCAGTGGAACTGCCACGAGCCCTACCAACATATTTCAGCTAGCAAAGGGTTAACAATCCAAAAAATTCATCTTTCTGGGTTTTATTTCCCAATTCCCAGCCGACACAGAACAAGCTCGTGGACCGTGGCTCCCCATCCCAGAAACTCCCGTATTTCAACCCGTCCAGAAACGTACAAAACAGCTTTTACTCCAAATTCTTTTATCCAAAAATATATTAAACAACACGTGGGGAGAGGGATTTATTCCGAGGGAAAGCAGGCCACCCATAGGCTTATCGGTCCATGAATATCCCGGCCCAAGACACGAACGTGAAGCGTGGAGTAAGGGTGCGTACGGCCATAGTCTGATCCTGTCATCCGAAAGCACAAGGTAACAACAAGAGGGGCCAAATTAATCCGAAGAGGGCCCCACACAGACACTGACTGAGTGAGACTCGCAAGCATCAACGTGGCCATCCGGAAAGAGGAGAAGTCAGGGGGTTTTCTGCTGGTCCAGAGCGGCCTGAACTGTGAATAGAGAGGGGAGAGAGGAGTAAATACCCCGGATCCTGGATGAATCCATCATACAAAGCGCATATATTTCCTTTATATATTCCCTCCGCCGAGGACTCCCTCGTTTGAACACAAGCTCTCCCCTATCCTAAGCACCCGTCAGAGAACTCACCTTAATTAAGCTGTCGGATGAGCTGGTTTATGTCGGCCCCTCGGTTCCCGGGGTCGCCCACCTCGTTGCGGTATCCTTTCTTGTTGACGGCGGCGTGTCTGGCCACAGAGAGCTTGAACGGGCAGAGGAAGCCATTAACGGCGGAGAAATGTCTTCCTGCCGTATACATCTCATGGATCAGATCCTCCAAGCAGATGATCCCAAACTGCCCTGTAGGGACAAACAAGATGAAGAAATCGTGGGGCAGGAAACCCACCAGCGGGAACTGATGAGAAAAACCGGACCTGCGCATCTAACGCGTTCCCCGCCTCCCCGTTTAATCACTTTACAGAACCCAGCATGCGGCTCACAGAAGTTACCCCCAAGCACAAATGATTGTAAGGGCAAGTGTGGCGTTGGTGAAATGACTTTACCCAATCGCTCCTCGATCAGCGCGTTGTCAGTAAGCGCCACCTTCTTCCCGTCCACCATCCCCTGGCCTCGCTTCAGGATCAGCTCCCTCACAGACTTCAGGTTGGGAAATCTACGCGGATAACGAATGTGTCAAAACATCGCCGCACATTCATACACATTCAGCCGCGGCCGACCGACGGGAGCGCCACAGATTCCTGTACATTCGTCCGCGACCATACCCCAGGCCTCGATACTCACCCCCACGCCACGTACGGCTCCACCACCTGCAGCATCTTCAGCGTCGACTGTTTTAACTTTACAAACACTCCAGAGAATATCTTGTCCAGGCGCAGCGTCCCGAGGATGCGCAGCACTTGGTGGTTGACGCCTTCAATACTAAAAACAACAAGGACGTGGAAAATGAGAGAGCGTCTGACGGACGGACACATCCGCGGGGGCCGCGGCTTCTAACACACCGAGGACAGCGGCAGCGCATGAGCCCCGCCTCCCACCAGCTGAAAGGCCAGGGAAGCAAACGCTTACGTACTCCGCGATGCGCACAACAAACGCCAGCTTCTGATTGGCCACGTTGGGTACTTTCTTCTGGTAGATCTCCATCCTGCGCAGGCGCGAGTCATCTCGTAACTTCCTCCGCGAGTTTCGGACAAAGGTCTCCAGTCGTTTGAACTTGATCTGCTTCCCGGCGTGTACCTGGAGGTGACAGCAGCAGAGACAGTGAGAGCGGAACGCAAAGCCTCGGAAGTCTCCAGGGAACGAGAAACGCGCCGGAGCGAATGGCGACCAACGCAAAGTCCTGCACCGGCCGTGTACCGACACCTGGCACGCGTGGCGCCCAGCATGCGCAAACAAACCCCCCACCCTACGATTTCTCCTTGCAGCAGCACTGGAGGGAATTACAGGGGGCAGAATACACCCTCTGGCCCCTGGGGGTCCGCATTCACCTTTCGCTTCTCCAGCAGCGCTCTCTTGGCTTCAGCCGCTTTCAGACCCTGATACTTCTTCCTTTTCTTCAGTAAATTCTCGGGGACCCGGGGCAGCTTCCGAGATCTGCCAGGAGGAAAGGAACAAACGTGACATTCGCATCCCAGCGAGCCCCGGGACCTCACAATGTACCCCAACCGAGCCCCCAACACAATGCACACCCCTCCCAGATGCGGAAGAGACCGCTGAGGTTTCAAACACGTTGTATGTAACTTTACGTATTTATCAGCGACTCAAATGTTTGGGCAAATAACACGGAATCCATTATTCTTATGAAAAGCTCTGCCTGGAACCATTTCTGTAAACATTTTACTTTATAAAGCCATCTCCTGCTGTTTCTATACACATTATCGGGGCTTTTAGGGCCGTAGAACCCTGCGATCCCCTCATACCCAGCAAACATTCTGACCTCCTAGGAGAGGGGCATCAGGGAAGGAGAGAGGGGCATCAGGGAAGGAGAGAGGGGCATCAGGGGGGAGAAAGAGGGGCATCAAGGAAGGAGAGAGGGGCATCAGTGGGAAGGAGAGAGGGGCATCAGGGAAGGAGAGAGGGGCATCAGGGAAGGAGGGAGGGGCATCAGCGGAGGAGAGAGGGACTGGATACACTAAACAGAAATTTTGGAGGTATGATAGGAATGGCCAAACTACACTGGGACACTTCGCAAACACATCCGTGATCCCCCGGCCGGCATTCCCATCCGCGAACCCCCCGGCCGGCATTCCCATCCGCGGATCCCCGGCCGCAGGCCATTCTCCCATTTTCTCCGATCGCCTTGATCTAATGATTTTCGGGTCCCCATGCAGATGCGACAGATTAACCAAACCCCACAGGTACTCACTCCGTCCCCTCCATGTTGCTCCAGATACAGGCCAAACAGGAAAAACTTTTAGGTCACTTCCGCTATGTGCGTTCCATGCGGCAGCTGCGTGTCAGGCGCCATTTAAGAACTGGCGGACGCATCAGTTTTTGCCAACCAAGCTCCCAACATGCACCGGGGATTCCAGATTAGCTGCCTGATGCGCAACTGGCGTTAGATGTGTTAAGTTGCTGGGCGGAAGGGGTTAATAATGGCACCCATCCTCCAGGGGCAGGGTAACACCCAGCACAATATGCTATCCTGCACCCCTATAGTGACCTGCCCCAGGGGCAAAATACTATCCTGCACCCCTATAGTGACCTGCCCCAGGGGCAATATACTGTCCGTGCCACCCCTATAGTGACCCGCCCCAGGGGTAATATACCGTCCTGCAACCCCTATAGTGACCTGCCCCAGGGGCAAAATACTATCCTGCACCCCTATAGTGACCCGCCCCAGGGGCAATATACCGTCCTGCACCCCTATAGTGACCCGCCCCAGGGGTAATATACCTTCCTGCACCCAGTATGGTGTGCTTCACTGTGTTCCATGTGTGCTTCACTGTGTTCCATGTGTGCTTCACTGTGTTCCATGTGTGCTTTTACTGTGTTCTATTTATATTCCTTTGTGTGGAATTAATGAGCCATTTCTGCTCCGCAGCACCATTCTATAGGTGTCTCTAGGATGTAACTCTACCCCTATCTACCCAACTTCTCTTATGTCTCCTAAGTTAACTTCCTTCTCTTTGTTTTCAGTTGCCCCCAGGCTGAAAAACCCCTTAAAGCATTGCCACTTTTTGCAAATGCCCCTGCGCAATGCTGGTTGGTGTCACCCAGAGGAGTAAAAGCTGTATATGGGGGCAAGAACAGCCATTTGTAAAAGATTCTAACACATTTAACATCTCTTCTAACCCCAATAATATAAAAGGACCATATGTAATTATTGGTATAGGCAATAGTCAAAGTTGTTCCCGATACAAAGTTTGTGTTGGCCCTATTTTTATTACACCATTCTTTTGTATGATGTAACAAGGAATGTGACTATTAAAGGGATGATATCATGAAGGGAGATGTGTCAATGAACACAATAGTTACAGAATATGATAACAATAGCGCTACAGAATATGATGGCGCTATATGAAACAAGAAATCATAATATTAAAATGTAGCTTCCGAAGTAGTGAGTTTAGATTTATTTCTGACTGATCTAACCCAAGACATTCTGTATAACATGGATCCTATGGATCATCTATATGATCCCTGCCAGAATGAGCGACTACGTCCAAGGCTCTAAATGTAAGCAGGCAATGCAGCAAAGGGGCAGGAAGAGACAGGTGGTTCTGGTCAGACCTCACCTGGGGTATCGGGGACTGGGGACCCCATATATATTGTGACAGTGTCAGAGGATTAGTTGCGGAGGGGATAGACCTCAGATATTACATAGTTTGTACCAAGTCCCACTCATCAAACTACACAAGGTCAGGCAGTGGTGATGAACGGCACCGGAAACTCACAAAATAAATGGGTTTTAAGAGTGCAGGCTTTCGTTCATTGTAAATGCACATTTTTGACTTCCTAATAAAAACTATTGGAAAAGATTTGAAGCTTTTGTCATCTGTGGAGAAGTGGAAGTGGTTGGCAGAGAAGGTGGGGAAACATTTAGAGAGCAAGAGGGAGTGAACGAGAGTGTGAAAGAGCGGGTGACAGAGTGAGTGAGAGTGAATGTGGGCACCGGGCAACAAATTTTGTCCCCAAATTAAAAATGTCCCTGAATTTTCGGCTGAAGCGAATGGGCAGGGAACGAAAAATTGTTTGAATGTTTTTTTGGCTCATTTGGAGATATCTAATGTTTATTTAGTAGATCGGGGGTCAGATAACAGAGTGAGGACTCAATGGACAAATGGCTGATATGTGGCTGCCTGAAAACATTATATTATGGGGCAAAAACTACAACTGGTTTAATAAAGAAACAAAGCGATATTTTTGAAAACCTACTTTTAATCTGATTCGAGGAATAAAAATGAATCTGTACGTAACATAATATATGAAGTCCCTTCTTCACCTATGCAACTTCTCACATACTCTGCAAACAAGACAACAATCTCTGGAATAATGTTATAAAATATACAAAATATTAAACATTCTTTTGTCTGAATAACCTCTTTAGGGCACAAAGCATTTCCTTGTTCCGAAGGCTGTAGATAAAAGGGTTTAGCATGGGCGCTATGACCGCGTATGTGACCGTAACAACAAGGTTCATCTGGTTCTGCTGGCTTATCCTCGGCTGGATGACGTAGGTGAATATCCCCGACCCATAAAAAAGTGCAACCACAACCAAGTGAGAAGCACACGTGGAGAAGGTTTTAGTCCGCCCTTGTGCAGACTTTATTCTAATTATAGCGTAAATGATGGGGATGTAGGAAACCACAACCGTCATGGCGGGGAAAGGTCCGACAAACAGTCCAGCCGTAAACTGGAAGAGGTCCAGGTCGGATGTGTCTGAGCAGGCAAGTTCAAATAGTGGAGGAGCATCGCAGAAGAAGCTGTTCAGCCCGTTGGGTCCACAAAAGACTAAATTTAGCATTAAGGTGGTTTTTGCAAAAGAATAAGCCAGGCCGATAATCCAGCAGGAAGCCACCAGCAAGTCCAACGTGCACCTGGTCATCAAGAGGGGATACCTTAACGGCTGGCAAATAGCCAGATAGCGGTCATAAGCCATTATGGCCAGGATGAAACACTCAGCCACCATAAACACTTGATAAAAGTGGACTTGGCTGATGCAGCCGGTGAAGGAAATGGACTGTTTGTTTTTTACCAGATTGTCCAGCATTTTGGGGACAGTGACCGATATTAACAAAAAGTCTAAAAAGGACAAGTTTTCTAGAAAGAAATACATGGGCTTATGAAGTCTTGGGTCTGTACGGATCAGAGTAATAATGAGCAGATTACCGCCGACGGTCACAATATAGAGCCCGGTGAAAAGAACGAACAGCGGTAGGTGGAGATCTGGATTCTGGGAGAGACCCAACAGGATAAATTCGCTCACCAGGGATGTGTTTGCCTGGCCGCTCATATGGAGGGAATGGAGAAGGTGCATCATGAATATTAATGCCAGATAATAAAGCTAAACAGCCTGGGCATGGTCTGCAATCATGGCAGGAGAGGACCGGCCAACTTCAGCACCTGGAACAAGTCCGGTCAAGTTACCCTGTAACAGAGCAACCCAAAACAAACATGGCAGATGGTTCACTCGTTGCACTGTCCAGGTCTGTCCAACATGTTCACAAAATGGGACTGCATGAAACACAAAGAAAAAAACATGATACACTGAGCACATAAAGGATCCAGACATTGGAGAAACTCCACCTAGAGTCCCCGGTACTCTGGAAACCCTTCAGGCTGTATGTGGAATTGCAGGTAAAACAAATAAAGTTTCCAAATCTTCAATCCAGAGCAGCTCTGAGGACAATTGCCCCCCGTCCCTCCTTGCCCTTGATCCACAGGTTTTCACAGAACCCGTTACAAAAGTTAAGCATCACTGTATGAGTAAGGTGGTGTAGGGCACCAAAAATAAGGAAAATACCCCCAAGATAAATTCTTTACTGTGGACACCTATGGTTATACCATACCCATCAGCAATTCAATAATAAATCAATACAATATACATACAATAACATAGAGCATTGATATAAAGTATGTGCACTTTTGGAATTACCTGGATTTCTGAAGATTTTGGTAATTAAATATGATGAGATCTTTAACAATAGACAGCGGGCTTCGCAAAGGATACTCTTCCTTGTCTTTATTGGGCACACAATGTACATATACACAGGGTAGGTAAAGCATGCGAAGCCCTAGCTTAACAACCTCTCCAAAAACGAATTAGGGTCAAGAGTTGGTTAACCTGGAGTCCAATCATAAAGACAAGAATGGAGGGGTTGGTCTGATCCGCCCCGGCGTATTAAAAACACTCATAAAGATTCTAAGAATCATTGCCTAATGTGAACCAGGACGTAAACAAAAGATATCTCATTTAAGAATTGGTGATTTGCATAAAGCTGGAAAGGGTTAGAAAAGTCTCTCTAAAAGCAGGGGAAGGCGCCCGGGCTGGTCCAAAACTCTTTGCTCGAGGAGACGGGAATATCATGTTACATAGCGAGGCTGCTCGACAAGAAGGCTTGAGACACGTGAATGATAAGGGAGTGAGTGAGAGGGTTATGAAGGGATGAAATATGTATCTATGTATATTAGTGTGTGTGAATGAGTGTGTGAATGAGTGTGTGTGTGGACCTTTGTGAGTCAGTATGTGCTGACACCTCTGACAAGCTTACCATACGTAAAGCTGTGAACAAGAATGGTGTTTGCAGTAGGATACCACTGAGGAAGCCACCGCTGTCCAACAAAACCATTACTACACTTACTGAAGCCCGCAGAAGAGCACCCGGATGTTCCACGCTGCTACCGGCATAATATTCTGTGGACAGATAGAACCAAACTTGAGTTTTTTTGAAGGAACACAACACTATGTGTGAGGAAAAAAGGCAGAGCTCACCAACATCAAAACCACAGCAATAGTAAGGTGGGCAGGGCCGTCGTGGTTTGGATCTGGACATCTTAACACCATAACAGATGATGCAATGGGACAACGGCCCAAATTGCAGAAAAGTAAACCTACAACACAACGGTTCCAACAGAAGCAAGTGCGCTTCCAACCTGTTGTGGCATGACCTCAAGACAGTGATTCTGCAGCGTGCCGGGTCTTCCATTGAGGAGACTAGCGGGAATTCCAGACTCCGCACCACCAGCTGCTGATCGGTTACAAGAAACACAGAAAACAGAGAAACCCAGATGTTGCGGACAAATAAGAGCCTTTCTGCCCTTCTAATCTACCCTTCTGTCCCTCTATCTAGGGGCTCGTGTGCTCCCCTCCTATTCTATTTAAAAACCTTCACCCCATTCCCTCTCTTCTCTCTCCTAAGCCGGACATCTTGAGATCCCTTCCTGGTAATTCTGTAAACTCTCACCGGAATGTCTCGATCCTTCTGGAGATGGAGTAACATGTCATATAATGAAACAGAGACAAGACACGCGAGGCTTAGAAGACTCTGATTATGGGCTCTGGGGTGAACCCGGGGAATCTTAGTGAATAGACCCAAACGTGTAAGCATTGCATACTCCAGCCACAGTTCTGGGATCCATGATAACGAAATCTGTATCTGCTTTCTTGCATATATTAAAAGCAATGATGCGATGCCTAAGATGTCAGCTTGGGTGACGCGATCACTCGTTTTATTAGGAGCTGATTAGACCCCGAGGACTGTCTTCCATATGCCTCCGATCCCAGGATGTTACTCTGGAGGTAATTTCTCAGAGCAAAGATTTAATGGCCAACCCCATGAGCTTTTCTACCAAGAAGGGCTGAAAGTCATCTCTCAGACTGGATTTTGCTCTCTGTGATGCGTTCTCGTCCAGAAAATAATGATGATAATGCAGTCCTTCAGTAGAGGTTTAATTTATTGTTAGGGGAGCCCCACTTGGTAAGCGGCAATTAGATTTAGGCTTAGATACCAACCTTTCTGTCACGGTAACCCCTGAGGCTGAGGACACATGGGGGTATGTTTGAGTTTGGGAGGGGGCACTGATGGATTCCTGGGGAGGCTCCTTACCTGCCTGCCCAGCCCCCTCTTATGTCTAAGTCACCCTGTGCTCATTTGGGGGTTCACAGGGTGCCTGGAAAACCTCTGCCGTAACCAGACTCCCATGATCTAGCCCATGAACCGTAAATCCTAGCCGTAAATCCATGGAACTGTATGGCGGCTAGGAACCGTGGCGATGCCCGCCGACAATTGAAACAGCGTCGCTACAAACCCCACCACATCACTCTTTTGAGGTTACATTAACCTCGGTGGTGTTACGGAGAGGGAGATCTTTTGGGAACCCTGGTTTTATTAGTGTGACGGAAGCCTCCATCACTGGGGCCCCTGGAGAGGCCTGAGAGCCAGCCTCCTCCCTACCAACTATGGACCCTGACTTCTGTGTATGGGTACAGGGGGGCAGTTTCTACTGATTTTCCCCCTGGTACAGGTTTTACCATATTTCCTAAATATTATAGGCTCTGAGGACTCTTGAGCTGATATTGAGTTGGGGTCGGTCCTGAACTTCGCCAACACAGATGATGTTTTACAATAACTTTTGCCTGTGTCTTCCCCAGAAGTATATCATCTGAGGGGATTATCTCCAGCAGACAGCCGGGATCTGCAACCAGGGAGTGACCGCCATTGTTTGAGTTTAATCTCACCCCCCCACCATGGTATCCCTCCCCCATTGTATTCCACTATGTTGATAATTAATTTATGTCTGTAGAAAATCCCTGTGTGTGAATAACCGGCTAGTGATTTGGAGTGGAGTGTCGGTGCTTTGGAGTGTGCCCGTATACAGTTCTTGTAAGAGCTAAGAAGCAGCTATTGACAGAGGTACCCAGTCGGGGTACAGGGCGTCCCGTCGGAATTACCAGTCTTTAGGACCGGGGGTTTACCCAGCCGCGGCTATGGAACTCTGGCCGGCTACCGCGCAGACTATTCCCGGGGACGTTTCCGCCACTGTCGCTCAGGGTCCCGACGTCGGATCACGTCGCTTTTTGGACCATAACACCTAGACTCCTGGAGGGACCTGAGGACCAACCTCCTCCCTACAGACTATGAGCCCTGGCCTTGGAAGGAGTTCTGTTTTTGGGAGGTGGGTACCACTGGCACTACTTCTGCCCCCTGGTATGGAGGGCCATGTTTCCCCAAGTACCAGAGACCCTAGACTGTGGAGCTCGGGCACAGATCTGGGGTTCCTGCATTTTGGGAAGGGGTTTACGTGTGATGTTACTATCCATCGGGTCAGGACTTACAGGACAGAGACCTCAATGGCCAGTATTTGCACCTGGATCTGACATCCAGCAGTTTTCAGCCAGAAGTCAGGGAACCGCCGTGTTTACCATCTTCCCCGCAGACTACATTAGTGACCTGCAACTGGGCTGAGGTGGGCCGAGTGCAAATACTAAGCCGCGTGCGAAGGAGGACCTGATGCTGTTACTATTGTATGTAAATTACCCCCTCGTACTGTTTAAATACCCCATTAAACTGAGTTCATGATTTTACCCTCAGACATCTAGTCTCAGTCAATGTTCCTTGGGGGAAGGTGGTAGCGGCCGATAATAAGTGTGAGATTCATCGGTCGGAGTAGCGATGAAGCCGAGTATAACGGATATACCCGCTCGGAGTACTGAGATCTATTACAATGTAGCCGATTTACTGAGAGGGTGGTTGATAAGTGGAACATCCTCCGAACAGAAGTGGTAGAAGCTAATCCAGTGAGGGAATTTAAACCTAAAGACAAGACCAAGAACCATATAAGAACCAAGGTAAATGGGCATGATCCGAGCACTTGACAGCTTGTGGGTCATGCTAAAGGGTTTTAGACATAAAGTAACGTACCGATAAATAAATGAGACGGACAACCAAATGGATTTGAAAAGGCCACAGCTTTATTTATTAAAAAGCACTGTGACACGTAAAAACTTTATTTGAATTTTAACATACGTAATGTTGTAACCTCCATGACTTAGGGTCCCTCCACCCCTACTACCACACTTCAACCCCATGGAGGTTACTACCAGACCCCTTAAGGATAAACCGACATCCTTTACCGACAGCTCCACCTCCGTCCGGAAGCTGTCAACAACTTTTGCCGTGCACCCCTACCACGAGCCGTAAACCGCACTAGCACGTGGCATAAGCACAACGGCCCCCTCATCCCTTGGGACCGTGCCCGTGGGAAAGTCCACCAAAAGTGACAAACACGGTTTCCATAACTCGGATAAGAAACCACCCAATTATAACCAGGTACCACGAATAAGTATCCTAAAAACATCCAACCGGAACCTCAGTTCCCCGCCAACCAAATTAAGTCACACCACGTGCCCCCACCAAAGGACACAAACCAAAAATAGCACACTAATAACAGGGCGGGAGGGAAAACTTCTTTGCTGCTTTCAAGATGTAAAAGAGGAACGGCACGACCCCTGGCCTTCCTTAAATAACCAAGTGGCCACACGCCCCCTTGATTAGCCTAGGGCCAATCTGAGGTCAAGCCTGACCCTTACCATCATCAAGGCTGGATCATGAGGCCCCTCCTGTTATTTCTGTGTCTCCGGGCCTACTAATCAGGTGGGACTGAGGTCTCTTACCTGCTGATTAATTACAGGTTTCTTTATTAGGATTTTATATAGTGGGTCCAATTTAACGAGATGATCAACTGAGCAGCTTCCTGTATTAAGCGATAAGAATCTAAAATATTAGGTAATTAATGAAGCGCTTTTAATGTATGCTTTTCATTTGAACATTTTTAATGAAATCATTGAATTGTCTGATACTTTGCCCAGAACCCCGTGGGAGGATCCTGACGGCAATAGATTACTCCAGAGAATACTTAGCGGGACTCATCTCCTGTCTTTCCTAATTAATTGCCCCGCTTGGGGTTTAATTAACAAAGGTTGTACAGTTTGTATAAACACATTTTTAAAAATCCGCAGAGAGATGTTGTTTTGCTCAATTAGGAAGCGTTACTCAAGCGTTAACAATAAAGAAGAATTACTCTATCGCTGTGTAATCGATGCTGGGGTTTAATATGGGATTTATCAAAATGATACAAAACGCATTCAGGAGCAGAGGTTATATCATACCCATCAGCAATTCAATAATAATAAATGAATACAATATACATAACTAACATATAGCATTGATATATAATTGCGGGAAAAGCATTACCTGCAGATACTTGTCTGCCTCAATCCACGTCTTCCCCCAACCACAGGGAACGAAGTTCACGCTCTACTGTCTTCCTCACACCTCACTACATGCCCTAAGGACCCCATCCCATCATACCTAATTCCATCGCTCTCCTCTAGCCTTACTCCTGCCCTCACTCACATCTTCAACTCTCTACTGGTATATTCCCACTCAAACATGCACAGGTCACTCCCATCCTTAAGAAACCCTGCCTTGATCCAAATTCCCCTTCTAACTACCGCCACATATCACTATTTCCATCTACGACCATTTAGCCCGCTTTCTGTCCTCAAACTCCCTGCTTGACCCCCTGCAATCCGGTTTCCGCCTCAGCACTCGACCGAAACGGCTCTCACCAAAGTCACTTCTAGAAACAATGGCCTCTCACCACCTCAAGATAAATATGTCTAAGACTGAGCCGCTTCTAATCCCTCCCTCTTACTCTATTCACCTTTCTATCACTGTCAACGGTACCAATATCTCTCCTTCACCACAAGTCCGCTGCCTCGGAGTGACCCTAGACTCAAACCTATCTTTTATCCCTCACATCAAATCACTCTCTAAATCCTGCCACATTTCCAAAATTCATCCTTTCCTGACTGCCAGCACCGCAAAACAACGAATCCACTTCCTCATAATCTCCCGTCTAGACTACTGCAACAACCTACTTACCGGCCTCCCTCTCTCACGACTATCGCCCCTCCAGTCTGTCCTCAATGCCTCTGCTAGACTAATCTATCTCACCCGACGCTCTGCATCGGCTGCACCTCTCTGCGAGTCCCTCCACTGGCTCCCCATCCATAGCAGAATTAAATCCTACGAAGCTCTCATTAACGCCGCTCCCCTCCACCTATCCTCCCTCATCAGCAAATATACTCCAACCTGCGCTCTAAGATCCAACAATGACCTCCTCCTCGCATCTTCACTCATCACCTCTTCCCATGCGCGCCTACAGGACTTCTCTAGCGCAGCATAAACCCTCTGGAACTCTCTTCCCCGCGCTGTCCGACTCTCACTAACTCTCTACCCTCCTTCAAATGCTCCCTAAAAACCTTTCTCTTCAGAGCAGCCTCCCACTGACATAAACATCAAAACTTCCCCCTCACTTACAACCCTTATTCCCCCCCCACTAACATCACTCACTACCACGCAGTCCTCACCTCCTGTTTCTCACCCCTTATCCACCAAGATTGTAGGTTTCTGCGGGAACAGGGCCCTCCATTCCTCTTGTATGCCAATTGCTGTATTGTACTTGTCGTTGCCTGTAACATTTTCATCTTTGTACAGATGAATAAATAAAGTACAATAATAATAATAATTTTCAACTAAGTCACAACAATAGACAGACACAGTCGGCTTTACAAAAGCGACTCTCTTCCTTGTCTTTATTGAACACAGTGCAATGTGAATGCAAACAAATATAATCATGGGAGTTTTGCTGTACCCATCTCAATGTATGAGTCAAGGTATGCTGTACCACAATCAGTGCCTGACACACTATATAGTGATAGGAGTTATGCTGTACCACTTTTAATCACTGGCTCAATAAATAGTGATGGGAGTTATGCTGTACCACCGTCAATGTCTCACTCACTATATAATGATAGGAGTCATGCTGTACCTACATCTGTGTCTGGATCACTGTATAATAATAGCAGGCATGCTGCACCACCATTTCTGTCTGGCTCACTATATAATGATGGGAGTTGTGATGTACCAGTCTCAGGCTCAGTATATATTGATGGAGGTTATACTGTACCACCATCACGCTCAGTATGTAAAGATACCATCCCCAGGGCTTGGCTTACTATTTATTGATGGGCATATATAAAACAGTAAATAACAATAATAATAAAGCCATCTGAAGACCAACATCTGAAACCAAGGAATAAAAGAGGAAAGAATCAAAAAGGTATTTAATCACATTTGGACACATTTGTCAGATTTGCAAGCAAGTTTACCAATTCATATTTGTTATTGTTATGCATGTTTTTCCCGTAAATGTACCAAATATGCCAAAATGTAGCCAAAAACACATTGCTTTATCTTGATCCCCTCTGGCATCCTACAGCCATAACCTTGCCACCTTTTCTAACCTAAAACTGTCTTCTCTTATTCATCTCTCTCTTTCCCCTCTTGTAGCTTTCCTGAAACATCACAAGACCTCTGGCGACCACCATATAAAACGAACTAATCTACCCTCCCTCTGTTCATTTTATTTATACATCCTCTTTTGCGCCCTGAAACCACTTAGCCCTAATTACTGCTACAAGAGAGTTACTAATCCCTTTTTGTTTCAATTTCCCTGTACTACTCCCTTAGATTGTAACCCCTCCAGTCCTGCCAGGAACTTGCATTACGTACCATAAGGCTAGATGGCAAGCTCACGGGCAGGGTTCTCATCTCCTGATGTGTCTGTATGTATTAATGTATATTTGTTATGTAGGTGTTTCCTGCCCTATTTAAATTGTTGGTGCTTAATAAATAAAAGGTAATAATAAAAATAATGCTGTATCATCATCAGTGTCTGGCTTGCTACATAACGATGGGAGTTATGCTCTACCACTATCATTGTCTGCCTCAATATATAATGATAAGAGTTATGCAGTATGGATGATCGGGGAGGACTTCCCCTCAGCGTCGTCCATCCTGTTATGTCCTCGGAGATGCAGACAAAGAAAGAAGATAGCAGATTAAGGATTGAATATAGAAAAGGGAAGAGGAGGGGGAGATGAAGAAGAAGTGGTCAGCAGAGAAGGTAGGGAAACATTTAGAGAGCATGAGAGAAAATGATGGAGAATGGAAGTGTAAAAGAGAGTGAGAGAGTCTAAGTGAATGTAGACCCACAAATTTTGGATGAAAATTCTGAGCTTTTTACTTCATTTCCGTCTGTTTCATGGGCAGTCTGTCCTTATTTTTGGGCTTTGTACGAACCGCCAAATTTACTATAATTCTGTAAATTTGGAATTTGTACGAATACGAATGAGTCTAGTCCTCAATAGTGATTACATTAACGAAGAAAATTAAGAAAGAGGGTAAGGAAGTGAGGGAAAGAATGAGAGGGAGGACAAAGGAGCTAGGAAGGCAGCGAGTATATATGTATGTATGTCTATGTGTGTGTAAGTGTGTGTATAAGCATGAGTGTGCATGTGTAAGTGTGTATTAGCATGAGTGTGTGTGTTAGTAGAAGTATGTGTGTGTAACATGTGTCTGTTAGTTCGTGTAGGTGAGTGTTAGTGTGAGAGAATGTGAGTATGTGTGCCAGTGTATATGTTAGTTACAGTTTGGGGGGGGTCAAGTGGCCACTTTGCCTTAAATGCCCCCTGGGCCAGAAGGTGCCAGCCCTTCTTGCCTCTGAGGTCCCAAAAGCTTATGCAACTTTACATCAACCATTACATCATCAACCATTATTTCCGCATTGACCATCTATTACCCAACAGCACAAAAAAAGACAATCACAATGAAGATGTCAACAAACCTACAAACCTCCATATTCAGTCAGCACATTATAAAGCAGGGGGCATTAGGGACCCCGCAGCCACGTGAATTCATCTGTTCTGCGTGTAACAGGGAGGGATGGGGACTCCTGGAGGAATACCTCTGTATAATTCACCCTCAGGACCCCGAGGATCTCACCCTGGGAGGGAGGGGGGCAAATACACCAATAGCACCTGATATAAGACTTCTGGATTTAAAGGACATCACGCAGGATGCAGCACAGAGCTCTCCCTTCTACATCCCAAACACCTTGTTCTGGAAAAGCTGGCCCTCTGGAAGTAAGTGCCGTATCCTGAGAGGGGTCTTCTGTGTCAGGGTCTCCTTTCCAGACGCAGCGGCTTCATCTTCATCCAGAATTTACCCAACTAACCCATCCAAAGTACCCCATTAACCCTCTCACCGCCACGTTATAATAAATCCTGACATACTGAGGAATAATAATCTCACGGCTACTCCTGGGAGATAATTTCTTAATTCACCTCGATATCCAGAAAGAGACAAAAAACGGCAGAGAGGGAAACGCGTGAATCCTGAGACCAGAGTAAGACTCGGAGCAGAGACATAACAAAGAATTATATACATTATGTATAATGCATAGTTATATCAGTGACCGGCCCCCTGTATAATGTATAGATAAATCAGTGACCGTCCCCCTGTATAATGTCATAGATAAATTTCAGTGACGTCCCGTATCAAATGTATAGTTATAATCAGTGACTGTCCCTGTAATATAATGTATAGTTAAATCCAGTGACTGTCCCCTGTATATATGTATAGTTAAAATCAGTGACTGTCCCCTGTATAATGTATAGATAAATCAGGTGCACTGTCCCGCATAATGTATAGTTAAATCAGTGACTGCCCCTATGTATAATGTATAAATCAGTGAGCCGGCTGTTATAATGTATAGGTTAAATCAGCGAGCCGGCGCATGTATTAATGTATAGTTAAATCAGTGACCGCCCCCTGTATAATGTATAGTTAATCATCGAGCCGGCCCCCTGTATAATGATAGATAAATCAGTGCCGGCCCCCTGTATAATGTATAGTTAATATCAGCGACGCCGGCGCCTCTGTATAATGTATAGTTAAATCAGTGACCGCCCCCCTGTATAATGTATAGTTAAATCAGCGAGCCGGCCCTGTATAATGTATAGTTCCTCAAAATATTGCTGGTAGCAGATTTTAGATCCACCGTCGTTGAGTCCATGGGAGATGATACTAATTCCACAACAAATGCAGAAAAACAAGCGCATCTCTAAAATAGGAGAACTTTACATTTTTGTGTTAAAATCCTAACTCCTAAAACAGCCAATACTTCATACAAACAACTGCAGCGAGTCCGGGGTTCATCAGCTCATAAAATCTCCAATTATTGTCCATTGTACAGCGCTGCGGAGAACGGCGGTGCCATCAATCATGAAATAATAATGGAGTTTCTTTTATTGCCCCAGTTGGAGAATGAAATGCCGGATGGTTTGATGCAGAAACCCCAGCGTCCCAGAATGTTTTTAGGGTTTCACTGGGTCACCTCGGGTATCGGTAGGATTGTATGTGGGGCTGTGGCCGCTTAAATAATAAAACTTCGTGTGTAACAGGACGCGCCTGTCCCCTGTATGATGTATAGATAAATCAGTGACCGGCCCCTGTATAATGTATAGATAAATCAGTGACCGGCCCCTGTATA
>VKOC01037186.1:0-19936 GCA_009364415.1 Spea multiplicata | reverse complement strand
GCATTTAACACTCCCCCGCCCCCCCCCCAAACTTACCGGTGCTTTTGATTCTCCCGTGTGTAGCCGGGGCAGAGTGTAGAAGGAGGTGCGGAAGGAGGTGCGGTTAGCAGCGGGGGTTGTCTGTGTCCATCGCTGCGGCACCCGGCTGAAACAGCTTAGGAAGCGATCGGAATCACTTCCTAAGCATAAACTGTGTTGCTGACATGCCTCGATATCGAGGCATGTAGCAACACTACCCCCCTACCCCGGTAGCCTTGTGATTGCTCCGAAGAGCAGCAACAAGTGCCATCCTGTAAATGACATTGCCGTCATTCACATGATGGCATTAACAATAAAATACTGTTCACTGTGGGTCTTGAGAACTCTAAATGGTGTTTACGTCCCAAATAACCCAACAAACCCATGCATGGGGGGTATCACTGCGCTCAGGAGATGTTACTGAACACATATTGGGTTGTTGTTTGACACATACACCAGGAGCGATAAATTTATACCTGAAGTACAACATGTTCACAAAGGCTGGTGGTAAAATCAGTGCATGGAAAAGGTTAAAATACCAGCATTTCAAATACTTTGGGTTGTCTAGTTTTTAAAAATATATGATTTGATGGGGTAAATTGCAATAGCCGGCTTCAAAGATACCCGAAATGGGGTATGGGGGGAAGAATTACCAGATTTGGAAAAAATGGTTTTGAAATAATAAAATGCTACTTGTACTTATTGCCCCATAACGTGCAGAAAAAGCAAAAAAACATAAAAACATTGGGTATTTCTAAACTCAGGACAAATAGTAGAATCTTCTTAGCAGGTTTTTTCATTAGTTTTTGCAGATGAGTAAAAGTTTTTTGTTTACAAAGTGTGAGAAAAAGTAATTTTTTAACAAAAAATACCCATATTTTATCTTTTTTTTTTTTTTTTGTAAATTAGATGATATGATAAAAGTAATGGTAAAAAACAGTATATAATATGTGTTGGAGCATGAAATGAGAAAGAAGAAAATCACAGCTAAACAGCAACACTGGAAAATGTTAAAAGAGCCATTGCCCCACAATATACTACGAGTAATAACGCCAATTGTCCTTAAGGGTTTAATAATGGTGACCAAAGACAGTTGTAAATTGCAGGAGATTTTAAAAGTGATGTACTACTGACTCGGCTCCATAGTAAGCAATACAAACATGTCCGTAGGACTCGCCAAAACTGGTGTAGTTTCATCTAGTGATGAGTAACGGATGGAAGTATAGCATGATGCAATCCCCATTATAGCTGAGGGATTTCTTAATTGCATTTATAGCATTTTCAGTATGTATGTGTTATGCTGATTTCTTGAATTGTTATATGTAGGCAAGAGGGGCTGCATTACAGAGACAAGAAGGATGTAGGGCGTTAGTTGGAGGTCAGATAAAACAACAAGGAGGGCAGGATGCTAAGACTAGGTTGGTGGGACATTTTTTTTTCAAACACATTGGCAGAGTGAAGCTATGAAATGTGACTTTCCTGCTCACTTGTGTGTTTCCATAGAGTCAATGGTTTACATGTCACAATGCAGGTGCCCTTGGGAATCTTTTTCATAAAATCTGTTTATCATTGTTTGGGCTAATAACACTGATTCATATTTATCATAAGCTCTAGTGTTTTTCCTTTTTGCCATTTTGGTTCATGTGAAAATAAATACTGTGGCAATTCGTATCCAATTTTATGGTCTTGGGGTTATGGTTATGGTCTTGGGGTTATAGTAACCGAGGCATAGCGCCATTGTTGAGGTCACAACAGGATTCTCAACCAGCATGAACTTGATATATGCCTCCTTCTGTACTTGTTGTATGATACCTTCATTGTATCTAACATTTCCTATAGCTTATCTGCCACAACCTGAGACACAGGGGTCAGCCTGGTCATTAAAGGTCAGCAGGGAAAGAGGGCAGCTCTGTGCATGCCAAAAACCATAGATTCCACTTCCATTATAATAACTCTTTATCCGGCTACTCAATACTCTGCTCTCTTCACGCACTGTATTAGTCATTGATTATTATTTATTTTTTAACTGAATTATAATGGTTGTTGAGTGAAAATAGCTCATTCCCACAAGGAAACCACTGTATGTACTAAAATGAATTATGATGTATAATTAGAGCACAGTTGGACGCATTAAATTTGACCATGATGACGAGACTCGTGATAATTCTTTTCAGGTGTTTATAAATTGATAATATATGCAGAGCTCCGTTGTCCTGTTTCCAATTGTATTTCCTCACCTCATAATGTATTAGTAAAATAGTTTCTCAACAGTAGAAATCATGTATGCTTTAAGCACTAATTTTCCTCATGCTAATTTATGGGTGCCCTGTCATAGGCTGGACTAGTGGAAGAATTCTGGTATACCTATCAAGTTCTATGAGTATGTTGCATACAATTGGAACTAAACTTTTATAATAAGAAACCCTAGCTGTGACCAAGGGCACTCAGTCGTCCTGTTGCCTTTGACTTTAAGTTTTACTATTCCTTTGGGTTGAATTTCTAGTTTTACTAGACCTTTTCTGGACTACTCGTGACCCCTTTCTTTGGCCTGTTCACTGATTCTGTTTTTGTATTGCCCCTTTGTACCTTGTTTACTCAACTAATTATGAACTGTTTAATAACAATTATATTTGGTGCTTATGCTGAGCAAGTTAAATGACCTTTACTTAGACTCAATGTCTGAAAACAACACAGACCCTTGTAAGTATATCTCTCAAGAAAAGATGATAAAAGCTAATGCAGGAAGATAAACAGGTTGATGATATTTTGCATGTTGGTGTAATCCATCCCCTCTACCCCACACTTGACCTGAAGATTTTATAATCCTGATTAGGCTTGCAATAACCACAACTGGCTGTCCCTGTTGTTGCTCTTGATTCACATATTCTAGTATGGGCACGTAATTTACAGAATAATAACTTTATTTACTACTGACAGCCTAGCTTTTCTCACTGATCTATAAAAAACAAATGGACATAACTGAACATTTAAAAGAGCAGGTCACATCATACGTCTTAGATATTCTGACCTGGGGGTCTTTTCCTTCCTCTAATGATAGCTGGGAGAACCAAGCTTGAGAAGAAATAATATGGCTAGAACTTGGTGGGCACTGGTCTCAAGGACTGGTCTCCAAGGCTTTCTTCAATTCTAATAGGCGCTTGACATACTTCTTTCATTGGACCTCATACATACTGTTTCATATTATTTACTGGTTGCTTTGTTCATACACTGCAAGCATATTGTAGGGAAAGCACTCTGACTCGAGGTTGATGTTACAGACATGCAATATGTGAACAGACAATACCAACAGAGGAATGTATCACAAACCAGTGGTCATCAGAAACAGGAAGAATAACTACCTCTCCACTTCTGACACACTCAGTTGTGAAAGGGTCCTTTAGGGTGTTTGGACCCTAGGCATCTGGATTTTTTCACTATGCCACAAACTGTTAGTGGGCTATAGATATTTTTTTATATACTTCTTGTTTTTTCATTTGTTATCATTAATAAGTACTGTAGATAATCATTACCAGTTGTATCTGCTTTTATTTAATAAATGCATTTTAAAACAGCAAATGTATGCTACCATTACAGCTAGGTTTTGAACTGCATATTAAATATGATTTAGGTGGCATTGACATTGAGTGGAATGTGGAAGTATTAAGCCAATTCGTACTTTTTCACTACATTTTCGTTTTTAGACACTTCAGCTGTTCTGCATAAGTATTAATAAAAGATTGTAAAACAGCCATTTATTGAAGCCATTTATTTCCATATACCTGCCTGATGTTTTTATCACTTGGCTGGAATCATGCAACATAGAGTAAGTGCCTAATGAAAGCGAGTCAGTCATAGTCGCTGAACAATGAGTAATGTAATTGGTCTTCATTTCAGCAAGTTTCTGGTAGCCTAATTTACCGATAAGTGCAATTGTCATATTTTCAAGTACTCTTTTCATCCACATTTTTACAAAGATTAAGTTTTCCTTTATGTGGCATTGCTAGAAATTAACTATATTCTGTTTGTACATTTCCACTCATTTGCAAAGTTTGCATACATTAAATATGTTCATATTTTTAAAATTAACATGGAAGGGTGTCACATTTATTCCAAAAATATGTCTGCTACCTTTAACTTATTGTAAATGTATTTGTCATGTAAAGTATTAATTTCAAACACGTATGAATTGAAATATTTCAGACCTTGACTTCATTATGCATTATGAAGTCCAACCCCACATTTCTTCTTCAATAAGGAGTGAGATGGTTGTACATAATGCATAGTAGCATCCCTGAACTGTCTTTCAAGAAACCTCTATAATCTGTCTATGCATTATGCAGAATAAGGAGAGACATAATTTAGTTGGTGAGTTGAAATTTGCGTTTCAATTCACCCACAGATGCCTAGATTTGCTTATAAACCCTCCTCCTTTTCACAATGGAATTGACTCAAACTAGGGGGCTATAACAAAACAAAATAGCATGGAGTAGGCATTTTATTGCACAGCTTTATGCACCACTCTACATGCCTCAATGATCAGGCAATGCTTCCATTCCAATGTTGAAGATTTTATTAGGCTTTTTGTGGTATTATTGCCTTAGTTCACTAAAGGTCAAGCACAGACAAATAAATTTTTTTATAGAAAACTTAAATAAATATATCAATGAAAACCAAGGGTCAGTCAGGGGGTGCCTCTCACCCCCCCATCTTGTATGCAGGAGAACAGGGGTTGAATAGATCCTAAGTGGTCAAGCACTCCTTATTTCCTGCTTCCTACCTTCTTTATCGTCTCTCTTGTTTGAGAGGTTAATTATCCCTATGAGTCACAAAAATGACAAGCCTCATCCCCTTACTGCACCCAGGCGTTAGAACACATTTTCCTGTTTCCCCTTTGCTACCAGTTATCTCAGTTAGGGGAAGTCAAGATCTCTCTAAGGCATTTTTTGTGCACTTCTGTGGAAGGACACCTAGTGGCTGAGCATTGAATAACATATTCAGTCATTGTATTGTACAGTCCAGCTCAGCGTGTTTACCATGCTGAGCTCAGTGCTCGCCTCTCTGCTGCATCAGCACAGGTTTCTCACACAGACGGAGCTTAGCACTCAGCAGCGGACACACACAGACCTGCGGCAGGACCGGAGGTCACTGTCTCGCAGCTTGGGTCAAGGGCATAACTAGAAACCATTGGACTGTAGCTGTCACAAACTGGGCGAGGAGGTCAGGGTGGAACCTTGCTGCTGGGGATACGATGAACTGTCTGTATTCCATGATCCATTATAAATATTGGAAGGTGCAGACAGGGCTGGATGGTACAGGATGCATTGCAGAGTACCAAACAGGGTTGGTAGGTACAGGCTAGGCTGGTTTGCCTAGACAGGGCTAAGCACTGAGAAAAGGCTGTGCACAAAGGCAGGGACAGATGGGCAGAACAGACTGGAAGTTCACGGACAGGGCTGGACTGGCCCACCGGGATACCTGGAAATTTTCCAGTGGGCCAGTCAGTCCGTGGGCAGGTCGGCCAGCAACCCACATTCAAAACAGAACTGTGAGCGGGATTGAAAGCGGCACCCGGGCCGCCTCCTCCAGCCGGCGCCGCCCAATAGCCGTGCCTCAGCACTTCATCCCACGTCTTTATGCCACTCTGCCTCTAGAAATGCCTTTTAACCCCGTCTATGCCACTCTGCCTCTAGAAATGCCTTTGGGGCTGGTCTCCAAATGTTTCCAGGGCTGCTTTTCAGTCCCAGTCTTGCTCTGTTCACGGACAGGGCAGAAGCTGGGTAGTCCTGAAGACAAGGCACCTGGCAGGATAGCACATGAACATGGAGCTTAGCTTGATAGCTTTGGTCAGAAAACATCAGTCGGGGCAGTAGCAGGCAAAGAAACAGGGAGCCAAATAAAGTAGGTTACAATCACAAGCCAGGAAACCAATACAAAGGTACCATCTGCATTAAGCTGCAGGTATTTAAAGGGCAGCGCTGCACACAATAACAAGGTGCCTGAGAGTGAAGCAAGAATTCCACCGCTACAGGATGAAAGTGGAAATAGCACCACCACCAGTACTATCCATACAGGAACCTGGCAAGCAGGGTGGAACTGTGAAAATAGTCATGAAATGTTAGGGCTTGCCAAACTTGGGGTACTTTTACATAATGAAGGGCTAAACAATATATGACCAAATAGTGTCATTAATCCCCAATATTTATGCCTTGTATATATGTTTTTGAATAGTATTATCTGGGTATACTCTGAATTCAAATATGGCTATATATGGCTTGAATGGCTATATGTGTACTTCCAAGTAAAAGTACAATATGAGTCCCCAACATTTTTTAAGTAGAAACAGCCAAACAGTCAATGGCCCCATGCCCATTTTGCCACCCTTCTTTCACGTACATCATTAATATAAGAAACATATGGCTTTTTATAAGAGTTATTTTAATTCTATCCATCTCATGGAACTTCCACATTACCCTATAGTCCTTATAACCACTGTTACTCATAGCAACCAACATTCACTATTTGGACAAGTATTGGTACACCTGACCATTACACTGGGGCACAGTCAAAGTTGGAAGCATAGCACTGTAGAAAATGTGTTCACTTCAGTATACCAAGACATTTTGGATAATGCTTCCAACTTTGCTTCCAACTTTGTGGGAACAGTTTGGGGAAGGCCATTTTCTATTCCAGCATGACTGTGCCCCAGTGAACAAAGAAAGGTCCATAAACACATGGTTGCATGAGTTTGTTGTGGAAGGACTTGACTGGCCTGCACAGAGCCCTGATCTCAACCCCACTCAAGACATTTGAGATGAACTGGAATGATTATGGGCCAGGCCTTCTCGGCCAACATCAGTGCCTGACCTCGCAAATGTTCTACTGGATGAGCGGGCAACAATTCCCACAGAAACACTCCAAAATCTTCTTCTCAGAAGAGTGCAAGCTATTATAGCTGCAAAGGGGGGACCAAATACATATTCTAATACATATTATTAGAATGCGATGTTACCAAAGTCCCTGTTGGTGTAATGGTAAAGTGTCCCAATACCTTTGTCTATATAATGTATGTAACAGTAGAAATCCAATAGAGGTTGGATTTGGGTGGAGAATTGAATATTGGCCCAGGGCATCATAGAAATTAAAATCTATTCTGACAAGGGGGCCATGTCAAGACATGCAGCTTGTCTGACATGAAAATGAAGTGAGACGTCACACAGCATTACATTTTAATCTTATGCCATGTGCTTGCATGTCAGTGTATGAAATACTTCTTTTTTTTTCCTTCAAAAACTTCCTAAGTAGATTGCTTAAAATAAAGCAGAAATCAGATTGTTACCAAAGTTGGTAAATTTCTTCTTGAAACACAAAAAATATACAAAAAGGAATAGTTTCCACACAATAGCAATAGTAAATCAAATAATCACCACTTGGATGCCATTTCCATAAGTGGTGCTATCATATAAACAGGTTTATGAGCTGTGATCATAGACTCCTACCAGGGACAGAAAAGGAGACAGACAAAAGTGAGATAGATTTACCATTATGTAATGTCATCATTTTATTACAAGTTAACAAACCTGAACACAACATTAAGCCTCTCAGAGTGAAAATGTTACATTTTGATGAGGCAGCAATAACAAAAAAGCATAAAGTTGTTTTTTTCCGATGAATAACTAATAATACACTTTCCCACTCTTTTACGTCTATTTATTGTCAGTTTCACCTCCTCATTGCTAAGGCTTTGTGGACTTTAAGAAATTATTCATATTTCTTGATCCATATCCTCTGGGTCTTGTGTTTGCTTTTACTACTTAATTTGACGCTGACCTCTTCTTCAGCCGACTGCAACAATCAGGGTGGGTCCAGTCAAAACAAGGACTTTGATTTCAGAGCTGCCTAGTTATGCCTAAGTATTGTATAAATATTTGCTTTAAACCACAAAACACTTTTTCAGAGTTAGTGCAGTGAGACACAAGCACTGATACATATGGATAGTAAATATGATCTTAGGTTGTGCAGCTCTTCACTCAGGGGAACTACAATAATAATGAAAAATGTTTTACTGATTGAGTGAATATTCTAAGCACGTCCTGGGGAAAAAAAAACACTTTTTCTAAAACAGACATTCAACCTTATATGCCAGATCTGATTTCAGTATTCTCATGATAAATTGTACATCTGTCAGTGGTCCTTATCGGGGGATTAAGAACTTGTAATAACGTGTCTCTGACTACCAATGTCACAAACGCGGTCCATACAGATACAGACTATAATGACCCAGAGCGCCCAATGATGGAAATCAGGAGTTATTGCGCAGAGTTATGGCAGAGAGTAGGACAGAGCCTGATGCAGGGCAACTGCACACTTCAGGGTGTTGAGCACCTAGAGTTTGGCGGCCACATACCAGGACCCTGACATAGCAGCGGATGTAGTCCAGAAAAAAACAAAGTGACATCCTGCAGGTACACTGGAGCAGGCATGAGACATAGCTCTACAGACAAATGTACAGAATGCTGCAGGCTGGGAGTATGGAAGCTAAACAGAGTAACAGCTGAACCATAGCAAGCAAGGGGGACAGAGCGAACAAGGGACAGGGAGACAGAGCAAGAAAACAGCTGGACAAGACATACATAATACAGGACACAACAAAGGACAGGGAACAAGGACCACAAGGGACTGAGTGAGGAGCCGGGATCCTCAGACGCTTCTTCTTTAAGCAAGGATAGGATATCTTAACTGGGACATGGGGAGAGGAAAGCTGAACCGAAATCCTCAGATGATTCATAGAAAATAGGGCAAAGGTACATAAGAGACAGACAAACATGAATACAGGAACTAGCCTAGGACTATGTGATAAGAATTGGACATTCCATCACATCATATGGCCATAGTATGCTTAGCCCACCACTAAACCAAAGTACTCCAATATTTGTTGGGTCCTAACACTAAACTCTGCCTACTGAATTATTTATAAACTGAAACTAGACATTGAATCTAAAAACAAAACAAAGAAGGACAAAACCATGCTCTGTCCTGAACTTCTGATTCTTAGATTCCTGTCCTGCCCTTAGTTTCAGCTTCTGTTCCCTTTATAAAGCGTGCCCCACCCATTATGTTTGTCTCAGTATGCAGGTATGTCTTTCTCTGATATGTGTTTAGATTCACTGTTTAGTTTGTCTGTTAGTAATTCAGTAGGCAGGGTTTAGTGTTAGGACCCACCGATATATTGGAGTACTTTGGCGTAGTGGTGTGCTAACCATGCTATGGCCATAATATGTGATGGAATCTCCAATCATGTTATCTTAGAAAGAGGTTCTATTTATGTCCTTGTCTAGTCTATTCTGTTTAGTCTTATTATTTCTGTATAGTCATGTGTAACCTGGTCAGTCTTGCCAGCCCTGTACTCGGTAGTCCTGTCTTGAGCCCCGGCAGAGGGGTGTCCTGGATGGATAAATGCTTTCATGTTATTTACACCAAATTCTGACCCTGCTGTTTGTATGTCACAGCTGGCATCGACACTTGGTTATTTGAGTTACTGTTGCCTTTCTTTCACCTCAAACCAGTCTGCCCATTCTCCTCTAACATAAAAAAGGCATTTTCTTCCACATAACTGCCGCTCACTGGATATTTTCTCTTTTTCGGACCATTCTCTGTAAACCCTAGACATGGTTGTGCGTGAAAATCCCAGTAGATCAACAGTTTCTGAAATACTCAGACCAGCCTGTCTGTCACCAACAACCAAGTCACTTAAATCCCCTTTCTTCCCTATTCTGATGCTCGTTTTCAACTTCAGCAAGTTGTCTTGACTATATTTACATGCCTAAATGCATGTTGCATAGTTGCTGCTATGGGATTGGTTGATTAACTATTTGTGTTAAAAAGCAATTGTTACAGGTGTAAAGAAAATGAAAAGAAACAATAAATACCCGCACACTCTGTGTGGTGGCTAATCCACGTGTGTGAGTGAATAATAAAAAATACATACACAACAAATCTTTGAAGTGCTGGAAGAAACTCAAATGGATCCAAATAAACACTATTTAGTGTAGCAAGTAAATGAATGTGGGGGATATAAATACAAAGACAGACTCTTACATGATATAAGGCTGTATGTTGTGTATCCATTTTTTATTATTCACTCACACACATGGATTATCCACCAAACCAAGTGCTTTGCTTTTTTATTGTTTCTTTTCCTTTTCTTTGTACTAAATGAGCGGTGAGGTCGGGTTTTAAAACACGCAGCACTGGCACATTTGAGTTTATTATTGGTTTCTTGTATACTAGCTTGACACTTTATTTGTTTTTTGCATGATTAAACAGGTGTACCTAATAAAGTAGCCAGTATGTGTATATATGTGGTGTTAGAGACACCATGCATATTTTTTAGCATGTGTAAATTTGTGTAAGTGTGTTTACTTATGTATGCAAGAATGAATGTTTCAAAGGGCAAAGAAGGCACAGACAAGGTGTTTGGGGGCAACGATGCTACATAAAAGCTGTTTGGCAGAAACAAGCTGTTTGTGGGAAACAATGGCACAAATAAGATATTTGGGGGCAATGATGACACATAGCTGTTTTAGGGCTATGATGGCACAAGCCAATGGCACAGATAAGCTACTTATCTGTGGCACTCACAAGATGTGGCACTGTGGGACAAGTTGCCGGGTAAAGTTTAGGGGCCCCTGGTAATTTTCACACTGTGGTTTCTAGTAAACAAGATAACACAAAAAGTAAGTGCAGTATATTACACATATTGTAAACAATCATTTACTGAAGTTACTTTTCAGACAATGAAAAGTAGTCATCAAGAGCCTTAACGTTAGGTTTGGTGTATACCACTTTTAAAGCAAAACTGCATTTAGAGTGTTATGTCCAAGTTGATGGCCACAATTTACACTTAATTGTGTATTATGTTTGCAGGCCTATTCAGATATTCAGTTATTGTAAATAATTATTTATAAGAGAAAAATAGTAGGAGAACAACATTAGGGGCAACTACTACCAACAGTGGTAATTACTACCAACAGCGGTAATACAGCATATAGATATTTAACCACCTCTATAAAAATAAATTGTGCTATTGCACCTGTTGGATCTACTGAAGAGAGCGTATACAAGAATGTTGAACAGTTCAGCTCCCTTATATCACTACATTATTAAGAGCAACTTCAGTGAGTTTCTTCGGGGAGGGTTAAGTTAGCCCTGTAAAATGCATATCCAAATCTCAGTGAGAGGATTTTAAGGAATCTCTCACATTACCAATGTAATACAGAGGGCCAATTCAAAGAATCAGAAGCTCATTGGCATTTGTCATTGATAATGCACAGTATTATTAGAGGGTTAACATTTCCAACTCTCCTGCAAACTCCCTCTATACGAGTCTATAATCACCCACCATCTAATAAATGCATATTAGAGTTACTAATAAACATTGAGATTTTTATAACATTTACATATTTCTGTTATTATAACCAGGTAAACATTTTAGTTGATTTAAGAACTATCTCTTTTACTATATAAAATTTATCAACAAGTGCATTGTTTCTAAAATATCACCATCAGTTAACTTCCATTCGAAAAATACATTTTAACGAGACATTAAAAGAACTGACAAATACGTATATTTAAAAAGCACAAATATGGAAGTGTTTATCTACACTAATGCTCACCTAGATAAAATATAATGTTTGCTAGCAGTTATCAACAATATAGTTACACTGTATGTAAAATGCCAACTAAATGTTATCACTACTTTCGCAAGCGAATATATATATATTTTTTTAAGAAGGCTATTTTTTTACCTCGATCTGCCAAATGACATCTAATATTTTGGCAGAAGCAAGTGGACAGCATTTTGTTCTTCAAAGTAATCAAAGCAAAGGGAAAATTGAAGACGACAAAAAAAAAATCAGAAAATTCCCTTGTCTTACTAATGCGTTCTGCATGACAAATTTTACTGAAACTTTTCCCTGCTGATGTAAGGTTCAACATTATAACAAACTGACTTCGAAATTAAAGTAATTAACAGTGTTTTTAATATTTTTTTAAGCTTATATTTTGGCATTTTTGCTGATAGGATTAGTTATAAACATTGCATTTGTTTCTGCCTAGTAACTGAAACGTAAGCAGTATAACATTAGCTCCGATACATATTTATCACAAATTACCCACACAGCTTTCCCTAAGCCAGAGGTTTGCAGACAGCCTTAAAAGGGAAGTATAATTTCTTGGCACCAACTACAGAATCTTAAAATGGGACTGGAACAGCAATCCATAAAACAAGATGTAACCAAATAGCCAATGGCATTGAAAAAGTCATTAAATATATATTCATTTTATTCAACACAAAAATCACAACTAAATTCTTATGTGCTGATTGGTATTTTATTATGTCACCTTTGAGGTATTTTATGTTTATTTAAAAAAAAATTTTAACATTTGTATTGAGGCAGGGTTTCACATCATCATCAACATTTAGCACCAAATATATTAAACATGATACATAGATATGTTATGTAGTATTATGGGTAGGTCCCCTCTTCAATAAACCCCCACCCTCCCACTAGTTTACAGACAGGATAAGGTGTAAAGAACATTTCCCCCTTTATATTCCCAGTTGCTGTGTGTCCCAGACTCACCTACCTGTGCAGCCGCTTCCAAGCCAAGTGCCCTACCTGAGGGCTTCCAAGCCGTGTGCCCTGCCAGTGGGCTTCCAAGCCGTGTGCCCTGCCAGTGGGCTTCCAAGTCGTGTGCCCTGCCAGAAGGCTTCCAGCTGTGTGCCCTGCCAGTGGGCTTCCAAGCCGTGTGCCCTGCCAGTGGGCTTCCAAGCCGTGTGCCCTGCCAGAAGGCTTCCAGCTGTGTGCCCTGCCAGTGGGCTTTCAGAAGTGTGCCCTGTCAGTGGGTTTCTGTCTCTGTCCGGTTCTTTCTCAGCATCAGCCTTGCCGGTGCCAGTCCTGCTTTTCTGTCTGTTTTGTGCCTGTCAGTACCTGCCTACCAGTCATGATGCATCAAGGGGGGCAGGCAGAGCCCCTGGTATCCCCTGCAACTGGGCTCCTACATGATCTGCTTGCCTGTGTCCTAACAAGATGGCACATGCAGGCTGTTTGGGGGGGGCAGAGGTGGCATAGGCAAGATGTTTTGGGAGCAGATGTGGCACAAGCAGGCTGTTTTAGGGAAAGAGGCCTACCACATCAATGTCTGGGCTAGTATATAGTAATGGGTGTTATGCTGCACTACCGTCAATGTCTGGCTCATTGTATCGTTATGGGAGTAATGCTGTACCATATCTGCTCAGTAAATGTTAATTATTTAAACTTCATTTATTTAGTTAATAATTTATTTTTTCAGATTTCTAGTTTTTTCCAGTTATCATACAGTTTACAAATTTGTGAAATATATATTCTTGCCAACATTAATTTTTGTGGGTGTCTTTACATTTTGACGTAGGGGGTATCCCTGAATAAAAGTTCTCCCTCTGTTTATTTATTTTTGCCAGGCTTGGCTCCAACCAATCCAGAAACATATGTAGAATTTACTTTCTAGGTGGCTGCCATCAAAACCCTAAGTTGCTTTTTATGTCTCTTGTATTTCCCTGCAATAACCCCCAAGACCGCCAACTCTGAAAGGTATTTTTTTTAAAAAAAAAAAGATATCCGGTGCACACACTGATTTGAAAGAAATATCACTTGCAGGTTATGATGTCTTAATCTTTCTTTGTATTTTAATATGTGTTTGCATAGCATAAAATAATGGATGGATTCTGATAAAGCCAGAAAGAAGTTTGATCGTCATGAACATAATTTGCACTTTCACCAGTATAGCCAGCCCTCCCATCCTTTTTCTGTAGTTCTGTATGCCCCAAAACAAATCCAGGTGTAGCCTGCATTTTCTTTCTTTGGAATCTGAGAATGTGTTCTCTCTTTTCTCTTTTGCAGACTGATATGGGCTCACAATAATATAGCTTAAGGCAAGTTATGTTTTCACTAAGTTTCCACAAGCTACTACAGAGAAGAGGTTTCGAAAATTATTTCTCGGTATCTCTTGGATTAGGACTTGGATCTTGTTTGATCTTTTATAAGATTATTATTTTTTTGTATGGCTGTCCATAAGATTTTTTTGCATATATGTTGAGGTGCTGTGTAAAAGCAAAAACCAAAAACTTAACGCATGACATGGTTCTTTCAACTAAAGAACTTTTTTTTACTTTATAATCAGGTGTGACCTAAAATTCTGCAGCTCATTCTAGGCTTCATTTTCTGGAATTGATTCACATATAATGAGGCATTCTGATCCCCTATCTTTTTAGCTGATTTTTCATATATATTACCTATACAGTTTCCTATTTCTACATATAGAAGCTAAGCAAATTTTGAGAAATACATTTTATAGAATAAAAAGGAAAGAATCTATCCTAATGGTGGGTACTGACACTACACTATCAGCATAAGCTAATCTTTCCCTATGCATAGAGGGGATTTCCAAATGGATACTAAAACTTGGCCAGCCAGACCTATGCTCTGAGTTTCTTTTGGACCACATTGATCTCATCATTAAATCTGTAAGGGGGAAACAGCCATGGGTTTGGAGGAAAGGGTACCAAGAAGGTCATCTGCCTCATGTTTCAATAAAATCGATATACTGCCAAGTACATCAGGTCCTACATTGATTACAATGACTGGTATTAGAGGCTAATGAATGGAATATAAATCACCCTCACACTGTTGGGGGGGTTTGAGACAAAATTCTAATTCTATGAGTGTGAGTGTCGTATAGGTGAGCCGTGTGGTGTTATGCAATGTCTATTTCTCCCCTTTGCCAATGTCTCTATGGTGCCTCTAGCTTTTTTGACAAATTGCATTTGTGCAATGCCATAAGGGAATATATGTAATTAGCGAAGTGGACTAAATTCCAAAGTCAAACTATCAAGTCTTTGCTATTTTCCAAATCTGGGTATACATATCTAATGAAACTATGTGTCACTCGCTCTCGAAATACATCTTACATTTATTAAAAATACCTCTCGGGAGCATGTTGTATTGTCACTCAGCATATTAAATTGTATTGGTGTTCAGGACACAATCAGTCTAATGCTAATTTTGTTAATGCAATATGCCAATATTACCTATAGGGTTTAATTAATCTAATTATATTAACATCAAAGTTGCATTTCAAAAGTAATTATATTTCTGAAATTAGGTTATATGTTACCCAATAAACATACATTGTTTATTATTAGTAATATACAAACTAGGCAACCTTAAGACTTCCTTAAGGTAAAAGATATATATTTTTTATATATTGGTACTGAAATATTTGACTTGTTTGCGTATGAATGGGTTTTACCCCCAACCTATGTGTATAATTTAGAGAAATTAAGTAAGTGCAGTGTATATACATATTACAGATGATTTCAGCAGTATCATGCCAGGTTCACCATTGAGTTCATTTTACAGGTAACATTGCACAACATTGCCCAAAATCAGATGACCCTATTCATTTTGTTTTAGATCGGCCCTGAGGTAACCAAGTAGTAGACACCAATTGTTTAAAGCAAATGTCCAAAAATATTGGCCACTACATGTCAGCACCCCAAGTTTGCCAAATCCTATATAATTTTATATGGCTTTATTGCTTACAAGGAGCTAAATCATTGGGGCTGCATTTTAACCTACAGAGACTCAATGTAATACCCTCTGTGGACACCATTAATAAGGCATCTATGTGGTAGGTGAAGTGCTAAACCCCAAGGTCTGGTCAGGACCTGCAAATATGCACAAACCATACAGAAACAGAAGCATTTACATTCAAATGACCAGTATTCACATAATTCACATACAATAAAACATGGAATCAGTGCATACCCAGCAAATACTATTTAAAAGTACATGAGATACAACCACTGGGGATTCCATGATCATAGGCTTATCTTGCTTAGCTTGCCATTAGCTCCAAACACCATTAATGAGGCATCAGTGTGATATGTGCATTATCCCGGAATTCACTGGAATGATATATATATATATATATGCAGTATATGGCTATATAGTGTGACAAAACCTTAATATTTATGCCTCAGATAGGTGCTTTTAACTGCGTTGGGTATATGTTGGGTGTGTGCTAATTCCTTGTTTTGTTGTATGTACATATTGCTCATTTCAGCAGCACTCCAAAATCTGAATTTATATGTTTTTTATAGTGTTTTTTATAGTGTTTTTCCCTTATATTGTTTTGTATAACCTGGGACCAGCCATTTTAACTTTTCTCAGAATCTGCTTGAATATTGCTTCCACTTAATAGGATGGGAAGTGGGAGAACCTCAGGACAGGAACTAAATTAATGCTTTTTGAGTCACCTTATCTCTGTAGTCTCAGCTTCCTTGAGGTTCAATTTTAAACTTAATGTCTCCGAAGCAATATACTAAGTAGAATTAAGGTTGGTTATGCTAAACCTGTAACAGCAGGAGTTCCTCTTTATCAAAAGTAAAATAGAATGCTTTTATTAGCATTGATAATTTCATTTAAGTAAACATAACATTTGGCTGTTGGGAGCTCTCTGCAAACTAAACATAGAACAGGATTAAGTCGCTTAAACATAAATAAGTGACATTTTAAAGAGAATAATATGTGTATAATGATTCGCTGATTAACTGTTACCTTGGAACAAAAGTTCATCTTTAAAGCCTTTGGTTTACAGGAAAGCCTTTGATTTGAGATGGCATGTAATACAAAATACACTTGTATTGTGTTTGAGTTAAGAACAGCTGAATATATTGAAAAGCTGAATATCTTGCTGCTTCTTAAGATGTTTACTAAATGCATTTCAAAATAGGTCTGTTTACTGTTTTCTTGGAATGCTCTTTTACAGTGAAGAATAAAAAAGGGAAAAAAAATAAAATTTCCACTCTATCATACAGTAGGTGATTTGAAACAGATGTATAAAGTGCCATTAAATATTTTTCCATGCTGAGAAAATTGCAGAAAATTGGAAACGGTAACACATTAGGACAATTATAAGATCAGAAGCCCCCTTGCTACCTCTGTGCTACATACAGTGAAGAACACTAGACCCTGTTAACTGGAGACATATTACCGAGGTGTAATAGCAGGTTAAATCATGCTAGATGAATATTACTTTTTTCCCCATTGTATAGTTTTCACAGTTGATATGAGTCATTTTGTAACTCTCTTTGGAGAGATTACATAGGTTATGACACAGTGCTCCATGCATTATACTAAAAAATCATCACTGCTGTTACATGATTCATTTCACTTATGAATACACTGTTTTCTTGTGCGTTAAAGTGCTAATATATCAATAAAATATTTAGTCCAACACATTTTTGTGCTTACAAAGTAAAGTGGGACTGACAAGCTGTTTAGCAAAGATGGAACAGGGTATGAATATGGTGATTGGGGAATAATGATTGTGGTCGGGTATTGGAATGAATTAGGATGTTGGGGGTATCATGATGGCCAGGGGCAGTTCTACACTAACACATACATATAGCCACTCTAATACCATAAACATACATATACACACACACACACATCAGTCCAACACCAAACACTTAAGCATACATACAAATACATAGCCACTTTAGCACCATGCACTTATACATATAAACATACAGTATCTAACACATATAACATGTATCGATCTTAATAAGACTAATGTGTTTTTTAATATAGTTTACCATGCAGGGTTTGTCCTTACTCTAAACTAAACATATTAAGCCGGAACCCGACACGTGTAGTGCGTCCAAAAACAGCACCACGAAATATGGGACTGGTATTCATTTTTCCCAGGGATGGATAAAATTCCTAGTCCAGCCCTGTTGGGATTCAAATTTAAGGGCATTGAAACAGACATGCAATATAAAGACTTGCATACGTCGGACAGTTTGAACTTATATACCGTATATGGCTAATTCATTACTATAGGATTTAAATTTCCCCAAACCTGGCCAACCTAAGTATCAGCTCAGAACATTGCAATTTATGCGTAAAAAATGCAAAGAAAGTTCCTGCAAACATTGGCAGACATCAGTGAAAAAAAGACTGCAGGAAAAGTGTACTCTACTAGAATACTATACTATACTATTGTCTACTCTTTGTAAATATATACTGTTATGGGGGTAATACCTTCCCCAAAACATGCCAAATTCAAGCATCCCTGTACTAAAGGGATGTTGGTGAACACAAATCTGCACATATATTGCAAAGGAAATAAAAACAACATGTTTCTATGTATGTGAAAAATAAATAGTGAACATTTTGGGAGAGATTGGTGATGAACAAAATGGTCCTAGTAAAAAGGCTGGGGCTTCTATGATAGAGAACCGGAAGGTCATGTCATGCCGGCGCTCAGTCATAGAAGCCCCAGAGGAAGTGCCGGCAGCAGCGGAGGTTGCCAGAGAGGAGGATACAGGTCTGCACTGCAGGGGATCTGCATCTTTGAGGTCCAGTTATAAGACGACCTTGAATATACCTTGAGTATTTTTGCTAAAAAAACTTGTCTTATATTTCAGCAAATACAGTCATTTGCGTGGGCTCACTAATTGAAAAAGAGAGAAATTACAGTTGAACAAAACTGCTATGTATGTATGAAAATTGCTTTAGTCCTGTACTGCAAACACCATAAAATAACCCTGGCACTTAAGGGTTAAGTAAGAGTATTACAAAGATTCCATGGAGACTCTCACTAATGGTTCTAATCAAATGGTTCTTATCAGGGTCTTTATGAAAATTGTAACTTCACTAATTAAACATCTTCTTCTTCAGTCCCCTATATTCAAAAAAGGATATGACGTGAGATGTACCATTAAGTAAAGTACCAGTCTGAATGGCTAGATGTTATTACATCAGCACGGAATATGAAGTCAGCACTAGACTGTGAGATTCTGAACATTCTGAGATTCTGATTTGTCACTCTCATTTGTAAAAAACTTAAGACTCAGGGCTAGATATTTTTTAAGAAATTTCATGAAGGTGCATCTACCTACAGTCAGGAAGTTATGTGTGTGCAGGAAAGGACTAATATTGTGTTCATGAGTTCACAAACACACTATTTCAGCCACAGTAGTAGTACAGTAGTTTAACAGAACATAATAACAATTATATGTTCCTTTGCTGGTCAAACAATTAGGTAAATACAACAAAAATGGCGACTCCATGTGTTAAAAATTAAGTATACTTTTTGATTCAATAGCTGCTACAACCACCTTTAGCAGCAATAGCTTAAAGATATGTGTTGTTGTGGTATTTACCTAATTGTTAAACCTGCTAAGGTCTGCTATTAAGTCCTGATATGTAAAACCATATAATTCAGAGGATGTACCTTGCAGATAATGACAAATACAGCCCAGCAGAACATAAAGTATACAGAGTAATTAAGCTTTAGAATTCTATACAGTGTTGGCTGCTATTAACAAGACCAAAGACCTCATAGATGTCCTCTTTTAAAAGACCAATCTGGCGAATGTACAATTGTTACACCCATGCCTTTTATGTTTCGAAAAATCATTTGAACATGCAACATCTAAATTCCTTTCCCTTTGCACTTTCTTACAGTTCCAAAATAATGTTTAGATTATTATAATACAATGTTTTTGTTGCAAACTTTCAGAGTACAGTTTGTGCAGAGTCTTGCGATAAGAGTCAGTACAAGCATTGGAACAATATACACAATTCTCAGTAGGGCAAATATCTTAATTGTCAATCTGTTTTCAGATTGACAATATGAAGAGCTTGGACCTAGTTTCTATTTTTAAAATAAAACTGAGATTATATTTATTTATTATATATATATGTATTTCTTGTATTACTTATTATTAGCTGTTTGGATGATAGAAATTTATGGACATTTTATATGCCTACACAAAGGTGTGGGAGGAAATACATTAAAACCAAAGGGGGGG
>VKOC01037185.1:0-12733 GCA_009364415.1 Spea multiplicata | reverse complement strand
CCACCGGGCAAATGCCCGGTGTGCCCGATGGCCAGTCCGGGCCTGTCTATAATGACTTAATAACCATAAAAAGAAATGAGCAGAAACATGAATTAGAGTTATGAAAAGTATAAGGTAAAATGAGAAATACCTCAGTACTGCAGGTGGTCAACTCTTTAGCCCTGTCCTTGAGGGTTGAACATAAAGCATTCTTTAATGATAGCTTAATACAGTAACAGTTTGATTATATGTTAATCCCACAGGAATGCACTTCACTAGCATACAAATGAGTTATAAAATCAAAATGTTTCTTCAAGAAACATAATCTCAAAAGGTCAACAATAGTAAAAAGTACAGTATCCTGTACATTGTGCTACAGGGGAAATCTAATGTTAAAAAAGCAAATTGGCAGAGCTTCAATGTACTGTTCCATGTTCCAATATGCCCTACCAGTCAGAATAGCGACAATCCTACTCAACCTTTGCTGGAAGATGGCACAATAATTAAAAGAAGAATCATGCCCACATATACATTATATTTTTTTAAAATATATATATATACATTGGGGTACACAGTGTAAACGTTAGAATGCATTACTGTATTTGGCTTGTTGAAAAAGTAAAAGTGCTTAAACAGTAAACATTCACTACACACACTATCGAGGACGCATTCACACACATGTGGCGGTAGGATGGAATAACAAAAAAATATATATAATTATTGGTAGCTATGATAAATTCCAAGACACTATACCCATTGGGGTCTTACAAAATATGAAAGTAGATATAATCCAATGTATATAAAAAAGAAAGAAAGAAAAACCCACGAATTCAAAGGAACCGAAGATAATGCCAAAAAGAAGGAATTTCTAAATAGTGGAATCAGGATAGTCTGGGTAAAAATCCATAATATACTTAAACCACAAGGACCATATATGATTATATTTGGGGAGATTTTGATTCATCAGATAAAAATATTTTTCCATCTTAACTTGATAACTTATTTGGTCAATTATTTCCTTCCAAGTAGGAGGTTCAACTTTCCTCCAAGCTCTCGCTATACATAATTTGATAGCTAATAGGATGTTAACTGTCAGTAGTTTATATGTGCTATCTGAAGGGGGGCGGGACAAATGAAAAAGCCAAATGTAAGAGTGAATGTAGAATTTACGTTTAAATATATATGAAAGAAGCTTGTCAGCTTCTATCTTAATATTTTCCAGCTTAGAACAAGCCAACCAAATGTGAAGTTGGGTCCCCTCCTCATATCCACACCTCCAACATAAGTTAGAGTTTGAGTTGGAGAATAACTCAAATAAAGAAAAAGTGAAAGTGTACAGATTTCATTAAAATACAAAAATAATTAGCATTAGGCTTTTCATTGGCTTTAAATAGTATTAAGTGTACTATTTTTAATTAAACTCTTATCAGCATTTCTGATGAATGTTATTAATTTTCCTGCAAAGATCAGCACTCTTAGTGGTAGATATTAAACCCTTTTTTATCTTGTCTTTGTATATCGATGTAAAGTTAAAGGCAACACATCGTAATTTCTACTGAAAAGTCAAATTTTAAGACTTGAACTATTTCTAGCTAATTATTGCTTTAGTAGGTGATTGAGCAGCTTGTGCAGATTGCATTTGCGGAGGTTCCACACCTGGACAGGCTATCTGGCACACCAGGTAAATGCCTGGTTGGCCGCTGACTGATAGAGCCCCATGCTCACCGGATCTGCCGCTCCAGCAGCAGATCAGCAACTGTGGATGTGCATATCCAACCATCAGCTTATCTCATCGCCAGTCTAGCCGTGAGTACTTCCTTTGATGTTTCATCATATAATTACCCCCTGCTTTATCTTCTCCATGGCCACTGTTTTCAGTATTTATTTCTGTTTATCATATTAGACCTAAAGCCTTGATCATTTATTGTATTTCTCGCATGTATATTTTAACACTATGGAAGTGAGTCAGTGTCAATTCACTGACTGAAGTTTTACATTTTCTTGATTATAAGTGACCTTAAGAAGTTCTATATACTTCATGACAATTACACATCTTCTTTTCGAAAATAAAATAGCAAGAATCTGGGCATTTCTACTTCTAAACTTCTGTTACCTTTTGTCAAATGTTCTTTCTGTGCTTTAACCTACAATAATAACCATCTTCAGTTTTCTTCCCTATAGCTGTTTTTGGGTCAATTGAGGGCAGCCAGTCTACACAGCAGAATCAAAGAGTGTAGATTTTCATTGCTATCTTGTTACCCAATGACAGTTTCCAGCACATGAAATAAAACCTTGATTAGGACTATTTAAACAGATTATATTCACCTTGCAATTGTAATTACTAATAATTATTATAAACACCAACATTATACAACGCAGCATAATGAGTTTGTCAAACAATGCATGTTTATCAAAATACACTATGACTAAATGGATTAAATATGTTACATTCTCTATATTCCTGATTTTCAGTTACTGGCAAAATGTCAAACATACAGTAACTTGGGAGATGCAGATAAGAGTCTAATGCAGCTTAAGTTATGATTCAATGTTTGCATTGTACCTCCATAATTAGTGGACTAATACCCCACAAAAAAAAAATAGCTTCATGTAACACAAGCCAATAATAGTCCATTGCACGGTAAGCCAAAACCTTGCTGCCTGTTTGTTGTGGAACTAAAACTTACCTAGCTACTCATCACTCAAAGGCTGCCTCCATCATGTTAGGCATGTTAACAGTTGTTTCTGTTCTAAACCTTTACTTCCTTACTCATGAGAACAAGAGGCCTGCAAAGATAAGCATTGCCCAAATGGTTGATATACAGTACAGGCTGTACTAACCTTGCCATAATACACAATGTGTTTGTTGGTACTGTAGCTGGGCGAGCCAGCCTGGGTTTAAGCCCAAGATTCCTCTTAACACATCTGGGATGTCTTTTTTCCAATTCAGCTACATGGCTGGATTATCCATATATAGATTATAGAACGTGCAATGATAAAAAAAACAACTATATAATGTACCTGTACCCCAACCACACATAATACATCAACACTGTACATCTTTGCTACTAATATGTGTACCTACTCAGAGGCTCCTGAGACTGCGCTAAATTGATAGCATTTCAATAAGACCTGGATGTCTACCATTCTTAATTTCCATTATGTCTAATATAAGAAAGGAACTTTAATGTCGGGACCTGGGCCAGCAGGTCGGGTAGGAGCCCAGTTGCAGGGGATACCAGGGGCTCTGTCTGTAACCCTTTATGCATCATGACTGGCAGGTAGGTACAGACAGGCACATAACAGACAGACAAGCAAGACTGCAGCAAGGACAGGGGAACTATAGTAAGGACAGGGGACTCAGAATGTCAGGGCACACAGCTTGGAAGCCCTCAGGCAGGGCATACAGCTTGGAAACGGACACGAATCTGGATCATGAACGTAGCCAAGGTCTTACACAGGAGACCAGTAGACTGAGCTCTAGCAATGCAGAGGCCCAGACTGAATAGTAGAGCAGGTATATAAGAGCAGGGCTAATCTCAACTTCCTAATGGATTATTATTATTCTACTCCTTCTGTATCAGTAACATGTTTTAATGTAATTGTTCATTTTGTATACTGTCAATTTTAACGTTATTGTTAATTTGTACTCTCATATATTATAATATTGCTACAAAATCTGCGGGTGGTTCTTAGGTAGGATTTAATGTAATGTAAATGGGCAGGAGACCTATACTGATATCTATCCTCTTTACTCAACAAGTGTTTGCAACCAATCTTCATCCTTAGCATTGCCCTTTGTTACTTCATTATATCTTCAAATTCCTTGTAGGTTAATTCGGTAAGTTGTGCCCTGTTGTTGCCTCCAGCAAATACCCATGAGCAGACTGTCAGTATATAATGCTTAAAAACATTGTTTTATTTTTATATTCTATTTAACTAGTATTTTTTTTTCTTAGTGGAATGATGCATGCATCCTTTTATACTGGGTAGGATTAATGTTTCCATTGTTATTGGACCCAAGTATAAATATTTCAATCCTAGAATCATGGATCCTGAACTGACAAATGTAAAATTCCTCTTCGCTACAATTATATACCCCAGGGCTCACTATTCTTGGGATTGTACATCCTTATTGATTGTGTCTGACTTCAATGCATGTGTCAGAAAGGTGTTTTGTGAGACGTTCTTCACCTGCAAGAAAAAAATACATAACATGTACTTTAAGTAAAGGTTTGAATAACAAAATAAGCATGATAAATTGAACAGGGAAGAATAAGAAAGAAAGCACATGAAAGGAAAAGCAAACAGTATATATTAGGGAAATATCGTTGGCCAAAAATATCGGCCAAAAAGGGCATTATTGGCAAAATGCTGAAATAAAAAGAAACGGCCGAAAATAATCGTCCTTGTACAGGCCAGGAGAACAGGAACTCAGTAGAGTCACATGACTCTGCTCCGTTCCTTCTTCCCCTGGGGGCGGACAAGAGAAGCTCCAGAGGGAAGAAGCCGGATCCCTGCAGATGTTACGTTTGCACAGGTGTGGAAACCAGGATGCAGGATACAATGAATCAGTCTCTTATCGGACCCAATCTGGTATGAATGCCTCCTAGGCAGGAGCAGTGTTGCTAGCACAGTGCAACAGTAGGTATAGTCCAGTACTCAGGCAGAGAATAAACAGGCAATCCGGGTCAGGAGCAGATGCTGCGAGTTCCCCCGCAAGCACTCCGGCCGGGATCGTGACAGCAGAAGTCTGCGAGTGAGAGATCTGCAGTTCAGGTAAGGGGTGGGGGAGGGTTTATGAGCAAGTACGTGTTATTAAGGGAATGAATATGAGGATGCATATATGAATGTTTGTGAATGACTGTGATAGCATGGATGTGTAAGTGGGGGGTAGCATGGCATAGTGAGGCTGTAATCACACTCCTATCATGCCCAGGTTCCAGCATGTCCTGGCTGCCTGGGCATGATAGGAGTGTGATTGCTGTTAGCAAGTATATATATATATATATATATATATATAATATTGTTATTTAATTTTTTTGTCCAATTTTGGTGTGTTAACCACACTTTTATTAAAATAAGTTTTGTTTGTGATTTAAAAAACAATCATTGATCAATTAGCATAAAATCGTTTTATGCAAATGAGGAAGAGTTAAACCCAGATTAACCTGTGGAGTGCCATTTATGTAGAAAATACACCTATATACTCAAAGTGATAAAAATGAATAAATTAATACATGGTAGTGAAAGCCAGGAGTACTTTTATTATTTATAGAAACAATAAAAGATTATACCAATATCAAAATACCCAATGGAATCAAAATATAACTAATGATACAAAGCTTAGAATCACACCTGAGTGAAAATGTGAGTTACAAATGAGTTACAAATGAGCAAGCAGCAGTAATAGGAAGAACATGATCATTATCCAAAAAGTGTTAAAAGATACACTTTATCTATAATGTCAAAGAGTATATAAAAAGATAAAATATAGGAACAAAAAAAGAGGAAGAAAAAGAGGAACAAATGATCCACAAGTCAATCACCTGATCTCAACCCTATCGTGCATGCAGTTCACTTGTTGAAGAAAAAACTTAAGGCAGAAAGACCCACAAACAAACAACAGCTGAAGACAGCAAAGTATCACAAAAGAGGAAACCCCATGTTTGGTGATGTTCATGTGTTCCAGACTTCAAGTCATTGCTTGCAAGGCATCCTCGACAAAGTATTAAAAATGAACATTTTACTTATGATTGTGATTTGCCCAATTACATTTAAGCCCCTGAAATAAGGGGACTGTGTAGCAAAATAATTGCAATTCCTATATGTTTCATGCAATATGTTTATTAAACCCCTTGAATCAAAGCTGAAAGTCTGCACTTCAATTGAATCTCGGTTGTTTCATTTGAAAATTCATTGTGGTGGTGTACACAGCCAAAATTATGAAAATTGTCTCAGTGTCCAAATATTTCCGGACATTTAAATAAAATTGACAATAAATGAAGCATATAAAATGAGTTGGGATGGAGGGAAAATCCAAATAATAAGCTACAATACCTGTAAATGAATCAAGTGCCTTACCAGTCACTTAAATCCCACCATATTACTAGTAAATACAATACAATACAATACACTGCCCTCTCACACACACATTCATTTCCCTTACACACACATATCCACTGCACATACACTTCCCTTTCACACGCCTGCCCATACACATATACACTGCCCTTAAAAAATGCCTGCCCATACACAAACATATACACTACTCTTACACATGCATGCCAGTACACACAGATATACACTGCCTTTTCAGAGATGCCTATAAAAAAACTGTGCTTTTTTCCCCACCAAGAAAATAGCTCCAGTAAGATAGAAATCAGAATAAAAAAACAGGATACAAGTCAGGATAAAAATGAAAATGGATGTCCGAAAATAAGAATCACCCAAAGCTTTATTAAATAATAAAAGCAAAAATGGATAAAACACAATGCGTTTCACTCCAAAAATGGCTTTTTCAAAGTGTAATAGCCATTCTAAATACCTCCATATAAATACACTCACTAATTAAAAGAACATTAAGTAATAGAAAATACACACATATATATATATATATATATATATATATATATATATCAAATCTGTGTCCATAGGAAAATATAATTAAAATAATTAATAGAAAAAAACAAGCATTTTTTGACCTTAAGATGACGAGATAACTTTGATCATGTGATCTCAGGGGATTTTGAGGTAATAAAAATAGAGATAAAATTAGACACTAGGCACTTGATGGGAAAGTAGACAATACAACAGCACTTTCTATATTATTATCAAAGTGCTGCCACTTTGCTCCTCCCCGAGATATGCTGCCACTCTGCCCCCCCAAATATATGCTGCCATTCTGCCCCCCCGAGATATATTGCCACTACTGCCCCCGAGATATGCTGCCACTCTGCCCCCCCGAGATATGCTGCCACTCTGTCCCCTCCGAGATATGCTGTCACTCTGCCCCCCCCCGAATATGCTGCCAAGATATGCTGCCACTCTGCCCCCTAGATATGCCCCCCCAGACTTACCAATGCAGACTCCCTGGTGTCTAGCGGGGCCAGCTGGGGGACATCTGCGCGATACGCATAGACAACTTTCGGTGCCGGAAGATTGTTAAAGTGGGAATGCGGCCTATATTCGGGGTTAGCGCAGGAATGCACACTTCGTATCGCCCGACGCCCCGGGACATGCAGTTCCGGGCAGGCAGCAGGGTGGGAAGTCCCGGCATGGGAGATTGTTAAAGCAAATCGAGCAGACGTGCCGGCAGCTGAGGTGCTGTCAGGCTGTCTCAGCGTATAGGAGAGTAGGATGCAGGTGCCCTAACACTGCTCTTACACACTTCTCCATACACACATATATACACTGCCTTTGCACATGCCAGCTTATACGTACACATATACACTGCCCTCACACACACCTATCCATACACACACACACACATATACACTGTCATGGCACAAACCTGCCCATACGCACACACATACACTGCTCTTCTCCTGTTGCTTCCGCTCTCTTTCATTTCTTCCACTGTCCCTCCTCATCTCATTTCTCTCTCTCACTCTCTCTCTCTCTCTCTCTCTTGCTCTCTCTCCTCCCTTTTCCCCATTGATTTCCTTTCTCCCTGTGCCCCTTCTCCCTATCTCTTTCATTTCTTCCTCTGCCCCCTTCTCCCCCATCTCTATTATTTATCTCCCTGCACCATCCCTTCTCCCCACCTCTTTCATTTCTCTCTCTGCCCTTTTTCCTGTTTCTTTCATAGTTCCTTCTGCCCCCTTCTCCCCATCTCTTCTATTTTTTCCTCTGCCCCCCTTCTCCCCATCTTTTTCATTTCTCCCTCTGCATCCCTTCTCTCCATCGCTTTAATTTCTCTTTGTACCTCCTTCTGTCTATCTCTTCAATTTCTCCTTCTGCTCCACTTCTCTCCATCTCTTTCATTTCTCCATCTTCCCCTTCTCCTCATCTCTTTAAATTTCTCCTTCTGCCCCTTCTCCCCATGTCTTTCATGTTTTCCTATGCCCTTTTCTCCACATCTTTTTAATTTCTTAACTCTGCCCCTCCTTATCTCCATCTCTTTCATTTCTCTCTCTCTGTAGCCCTCCTTTTCCCCCCTTCTCATTCATTTCACATGAAAGTACCGATATAAGCTCACAAATCCCCAGACAGTCCCTGAAAAATTGACAGTTGGCGGGTATGCATTTATAATCAATGAGGTTGGTAATGTTGTAAGAGATCTCCAGACAACAGCACATCTGCTTTATATTTTCTTTAATGTACTAATCCTTTTTTTTTCATATAGCAGTCAGTTTAGTGGCAAATTCACTTACTACATCATTTAATGCCCGGTTCGCATACTTGGGAACTTCCCAGAGTTCTCCCTCTTATTGAAGTTGTTTTGTATTGGAGCAGGGCTTTCCCCTATATAGTAATTAGTAGGAGGGAACAGGTGAAAGTGGACAGGGAGTAGACAGAACATGGGTGGGAGTGGGTATGGCCAAACACACAGCTTCCCTGCCCCGAAAAAGAAGACATGAAGTTCACAGATCAGTTCAATCTCATTGTGTCTTCATCTATGTTTACTAATGTGATTTTAAAAAAAAAACCTTGCAGCTGACACAGTATTGTGGTGAAATGAAATACCAATTGCTTACAGTAAAGAAAGGGGGATCTCAGAAGATGGGTTAACGGAGCCTCCGTGACATGGGACTTGGAGGCTTTATTTGCCGTTATAGACGTGGACCCCTGGATTGCATTACATACATCCAGCAGGCAACTGTGGACACTAATTGCAGTGCAATATCTGCTTCCATTGCTTGAATTTATGTTTAAGTCACCCTGTAGTTTATTAGGGGTACAGGGTGGCAACAGTGAGAGGGTCAGAGCTCTCTAGATCCCAGTTTCCTCCTGCCTGTCTGACCAATATTATTGGTTCTGATGGCAGGATTGTGTAAGTTGGTGTGCTTTTCTGTTATAACTAATTTGCATATGATCTGTATATTGCGTTCTTCATATGGTGTTATTGGGGTAAGCTTCGGTGCTGCCTTTATCAGGGTGGCAAAGCACTTTATTGCTATGCTTCTGTATACTACAGTGCCGCCGAGGTTCCCAAAGAGCTGTGTTTCCTGCCGTCTTCGACGGTAGTTCTGACGGTTGAAGCTTCATGTTCCTGGTACCTTGGGGAGAAGGAAGCAACGTCTGGCGGGTGTACCCAGTCGGGGTACAGGTCGTTCCCATCATAATATGCATCTTGCGTACAGTGGGCCCCGACTGTGCTTACAAAAATATTATATAATATATGTTATTTCCCATTTATTGGACTGTACAATTAACAAGAGGTTATACATTCAGACTTTCAAGGAAATAAGTTTCACGTGAAGTAGCAAAAAAGTTTTTTTTACAATAAGAACAATGCAAAATATGGAATTCATTGTCTAAAGAGGATGAGCTATTACATTTAATTGCTTTTTAATATGGGCTGGATTATTTTTTTTTTATCAGAGAAGCATATAAAGGGAAACAATTGCTTTAAGGACTGAGTTAGTTATAGCTTTTTACTGAGATTGCCATGCTGGAGTCAAGAAGGAATTGGCTTCAGTCTGTGTTTTTTGTGTTTCTATTGGATAAACAATATGACTTGACTTGATGGACTTTTCTTTTCCTTCTTTGTTTGCGAGCTAAATAACTATGTTACTACTTTACTATTCTACATTCTTCTTGGAATTTCATAAAGCATATTTAAATAATCTATCTGATGGTTTACATTTTAATGAAATATGTTGAAATAAATATTCATTTAAGGGAGACAACACTCCTCCAATCAGGGGAGAGGGTATGAATGGAAGTTTCGCACTGATGCAGAAATACTCCAAAGAAGCCAGTATAATGCAGCAGAGAGCCTGGGCTAGCGGAAAGCTGGGAGAAGAACCAATAAGCTGAGAAGAATGGGAAGCAGAGCTGTAGAGGAGACCGAGAAACTGAGACACAAAGAAGGTAGGAAAACCTTGAGAGAAAGTGTGAGAGAGCATGAGACAATGTGGGGAAATAAATAAGTGTGAGTGACAACAATATTTTAATTAAAAAGCTCCAGATATCGTCTCAACCAAAAAGAGCAAGAAATAATATCGGTTGTTTGAAAATGAATGGACCAAAAAACAAAAAGAAAAATTTGTCTAAATTGGTTTTCAACTTCCATGTCCTCTCCTGAAACTCACAAATGTCATATAGTTATTTTGCATTTTTTGTTACAGATCAGTAATGCATTGCTCCTGATGTCTAAAAAAGAACTTTGACTTGTCAGGCTTGCTTCTCTTTGTGTGTGGGGGGATGCACACTAATAAACCAAATTTAAATTTGCACTATATGCTGTGTGAATTACTTTTTTGTGATTTGTGTACATTCATTGGCCTATCTACAACACAGTGATGTTACCGTGCCTTATTTTCCCTTGATCTAATGTAAATCAACACCCAGCTCTGCTAGACAGATGTATCAATCATTTTTATACTTTATTCACATTAAAGTGAGTCTCATTAAGGACGATTTCAGCCGCGTAGAATACAAGATCAATACAAAGACCTGTTAGAAAGTATTTTCATATATTATGTTAACGCTATGTTTTTGATTCAGGGGAAGATTTATGTGTGAACCAAATATGGATATTTATCACAATTGTCTCTTTGTATTTGCTTATTTCTACCTCCCTTTACATCTTAACCTCTGATTCCCCACAAGACTTGCTAGACTAGTTAACATATGATACATGTTAAGCTCGCCTAATTGCATTAGAATGCAAGTTTTTGTGACTACTCAGGTCTCTTCTTGTTTATTTTTATTTAAAGATACATGCAATTTAGCTTTTTTCAATGATACCAGCCCTACAATTTTTAATCCAGGTAATGCTACCAACTAACCTATGTGAAATCCTCTGTATAGGGGGTAAGTTGGAACCAGGAGCAGGGCCGGATTAACATAGGGGCTGATGGAGTTACAGCTCCAGGCCCCTACCTAAAAATAGGCCCAGTCAGGGCAGGACTGACTGGGCCTATGCTTGGCCGATGTGGGCAGTGGGCCGGCAGACCAACATTCAAAACTGCCGCCCGGTTGCAAAGTTCAAAGCAGCTGTTATGCGGCTTCCTCGTGACAAGGAGAGGGTCTTCATGTCAGAGGAGACCAGGAAAAAAAGAAAATTGTAAATATTGCCAAACAATAGTTAGGGGACCCACATTCAAGGGAGAGAGGTGGCTGGGTTTTGGCAATACGAAATCAATATAAACAGAGGGGGTGTGTGGCTGGGGTGAATGAATGTTTGTGAATGAGTGTGTGATAGCATGGGTGTGTAAATGTAGGGGGTAGCATGGCATAGGGAGGCTGAAATCACATTCCTATCATGCCCAGGTTCCAGCATGTACTGGCTGCCTGGGCATGATAGGAGTATGATTGCTGTTAGCAATCACACTTCTATCAATATTGTTGGGAGTTTTTTTTATGTCCAATTTTGGTGTGTTAACCACACTTTTATTAAAAGTAACACTCCAAAATTGGACAGAAAAATGTCAGGACTCAGGTGAGCAGGTCGGGTAGGAGCCCATGTGCAGGGGATACTGGGGATTTCATTCTGTACTCCTTTATGCATATTGATGGGTAGGTAGTTACAGACAGGCACACAGACGGAATAGCAGGACTTGAAAACAGAATAGAAGGGAGCTGAGGTGCAGACAGGGGAGCTGAGGCACACTGGCAGGGCACAGGAAGTCCACTGGCAAGGCAGGGCAAGAAGCCCTCTAGCAGGGCTGAATACAGGTAAGACCACTGGCAGGGTGGATGGCAGGTAAGCCCACTGGCAGGGCTGACGACAGGTAAGCCCACTGGCAGGGCTGACGACAGGTAAACCCACTGCAGAGCAGACGGCAGGAAGCCCACTCTGAGCAGCTGCAAATCAGATATGCCAGGAACGAAAGACAAAAAGGTAGGTAGGTATAACACGCCAAGTCAGAAGCCGAAGATCAAAAACAGGACACAGAGAACAAGCCAGGACTAGGAACAAGCTCCAGCAAGGAGTTGCTAACATTACAATGCAAAGGCACTGAGGGGCAGGGAAAGTCTTAAAAGGCAGGGCTCAACTCAGGTAATAAGGTTCAGCTGTACCTGGTAATTGGGTTCTGAGCGCTCCACATGTATGATAAAGCCATGGTTCAGGCAGCGAAAAGTGGACCCTGACAATAATATTGTTGTTGGTTTTTTTTGTCTAATTTTGGTGTGTTACTTTTAATAAAAATTAGGGGTTTTTGTTCTTAAAGGTTGGGGGGCTTATTTTCGGTTTCGCCCAAGTGAATGCTGAAGTTTCAGTTTTGGTCCAGAATTTTAATTTTGGTGCATCCCTACTATATACTAAGCCAGACACTGAAGTGGTAGGCCTACACAACATCAATGTTAAGATTAGTATATAGTGATATAGGTCATGCTGCATTATTGTCAATGTCTGGCACAATGTATAGTGATAGGGATTATGCTGTACCACAGTCAATGTGTGCCTCTGTATACAGTGATAGGTGTTGTGCTGTACCCCATCAATATTTGCCTCGGTATATAGTGATAGGTGTTATGCTGTACCACTATCAATGTTTGCCTCAGTATATAGTGATAGGTATTATGCTGTACCCCTGTCAATGTCTGCCTCAGCATATAATGAAAACAGTTATGTTGTACC
>VKOC01037167.1:0-19297 GCA_009364415.1 Spea multiplicata | reverse complement strand
TGGAGTCCATGGTTCTATTTAGCTGAATTCAAGATAGTGGCCCTCACACATTTCCATATTTCCTGCTGTATGAATAGTAACTTAACATTTTTAGTAACGATTGACCTTTTGAGATTTTGCACCTTCTTCTACGAAAAACAAGGTATTAATGGACAGCCATAATTATGTAGACGGTAACACTCCTTGTTCCTGATGTTTTTTGCCTTCAATTTGGGTTATATGCAATTTTGAATTCAATTACATTATATTTTTCAGTGTGACCAGCAGCTTAATTTAAAGCAGTAACCACCCTTCACACCGTTTCTGTACGCATTTCATTCTAATTTAGCCTGGAAATGTGTAACCTTCACTGAATATGCAAAGTTGGACTAATGAACAAATTGTATATGCATAAAATGTTAATCTATACAAATGTATGAATGCACGCTGACCTTGCAGCATACTAACAGCTGTAAGGGTCTGACAAGTTAGAAAAGCACTCATGGCACAATATAAAAGCCTGAAGCATGTAAATTTGCATTGGGGTGCATTATTTACCCCTGCTTATGTTAAAAGCTTAACTTGACTGAATTTGGCAATCTGTGTCTGGCTAATATACCTATTGAATGTCTGTGGCACTTTTTTTTTTGCAGAGCAAAGTAATTAAAGCCCCATCCGTTACTGTCCCTTTTAGCTGTTCCTTGGATATATTATACATCCGTCTACTTTATACAGCCTTTTATATTTTCTGAGTAGTGGGGGTGCCTAGGGCTATAGAGGAACCCCCATGTCCTAAAAGCGCCTGAATGCTTATTGCTTTTACCAGTGCTAAGGAATTTTGTTTGCGGGGAGAAGTACATTTTGTGTAATGCCTATGGATGCCACTACTAAGTGTAGTTAGAGCATAGCCAAGCTGCTTGGCATTTTGGTTACCTAACCTTTTGGGATTCAGGAAAAAAGCTCCAAGAATAAAATAACAACATAGATTAGATTGCCCTTGTTCAACCATCTTAGCTTTTATCTAATGGACTGGTTTCAAATGATAGATGATCCCCTACTTTGACCTAGTGGCAAGCTAAAGCACTATATGGCCATATCCCATGACGGAATCCCCAATATTTATGCCATATGTGTTAATTTGAATGGTATTTTCTGGGTATGTGTTGCATTCTTCTTTGGTTTTGTATACTTATTGGTCATTATCATTTTAGCAGCAACCTGGGAATATAAATATGTATGCTTTTATGGTTGTGTGCTCCCCTAGGTTCTTGCAATTTGTTGCAATGCCCACCATTATCTAGATGGATAGTCATTTCACCATATTCTAGCTCTAGTACTAGACAGAGAGGTGCTTATATGGGATTTATATCAGTGATAAACTAAATATAGTTTTTAAAATGAAGGAGAGTAATACTTTAAACACAAGAAAAGCAAACACACACCACTGGTGTAAATGAATAAGTAATACTTTCCCTAATTAGGCAGCGGCACCCAAATAAGCGTTCCTCCAACACTTAAAACTCAATACAACTCTTCCGAATGGGGCTCACATCCACATATTTGACAAAATTGAACCATTCTGGATTTGTTGCACTGTAAGGAAGGTGGTCTACATTATACCTTCGGGCAAGCTGCAAAAGAACATCCTGATTCATCTCCTGAGGAAGCCGGTTCTCCGGTGAAGCACGTTGTGATAGAGAGAGGGGTATATTGGGAAGCTCTGTGCCTGGTTTTATGCTGATTACTTTGTAAACACTTTTGTACATTTCATCTGTTCTATGAAGAATTAAAGAATATTTTATCATGAGTTCATTTATGTCCTTGGAAATGTGAGTGCATTACTTACCTGCAATACTGCTCAGCCCCTATTTGCATACGGAGTTACACTATTTTTTGTCAAATATCTCTTTTCCCTATGTGGATGTGTGCCTTATTTGGAAGATTTGCATAGAGTAATACTTTGACCTAATTGTTTAAAGAGCATCTCACTGCATACAGTTAAAAATATTCCCTTATGTAATAAGTAGTTTAGATTTATGTTCTATCATCTGCAGTTGGACAAATGTATGTAGAACTTAAGAGCCAAAGATATTTCTGTTTTGAGACCAACTTTATATTTTTAGTAATAGCATGCATAGAGATCCATATGGACACCCCCTATCTCCTGTAAAGATTTCTCTCCTGCATACTTGTGTTTGTGCATGTTATATATGTATGCATAATAAATACCACAACAGAAGAAGAAATAGTACATGCTATAAACAGGTTAATTTACTATTAGCATCAAACATCCCTCTCTATTTTATATATTATACTGTAACTGGTTGGTAAGAAAAGTTCCAAATTACTCATATGTCACAACTCCAACTTCTGCTTCTCAGAGTATTTACCCTATATGGAGGCCCGGCCTTAGGGGTGTGCGACCTGTGCAGCTGCACAGGGCGCCATGGCAACAGGGGCGCCTGCCTGGGACTTAAATTAACCCCTTCAAGACCGGGACGTACCTGGTACTTCCGGGTCACAGGTCACCGGCAGACCGGGACGTACCAGGTACGTCACTGCTGATACGCGATCCAGCGTCGCTTTGAATGCTGGGATCGCAAGGGGCGGCTGCTACTGACCGCTGGGTGTTCCGGAATTTAAATATTTAAAAAAACACTGCGGTCTTCAAGGGAAGACACAGTTTTCAAATGCCGGTCCGGAAGGGGTTAAAACATCGTGTTTTTTTGTTTTGTTTTTTATTTAACTTTATTAAATCCTCCATGTTAAATAAAGTTTTTTTAACTTTATTTAACATGGAGGATGTTAAATAAAGTTAAAACAACACAAAAACCAAATGCTTTAATTTAGACCCGGCAGGGGCGCCGAGCAGTTGCTCGTGATGTTTTCAGCAACCGCTTGGCGCCCCTGCCCAGGACTTAAATTAAAGCATCGTTTTTTTTGTTGTTGTTTTAACTTTATTCAACATCCAGAGCAGCAGAGCAAGAAGACGGACGCCTCCCGCTCCCACCGCAGGACTCAACAAGGTAAGTAAGGATAATGAACTAGGAGAGGGGGGCAGTGAGAAGGGGCAGGGTGGGGAGGCAGTGAGGGCAGGGGGGCAGTGAGAAGGGCAGAGGTGGTAGATAGTGAGGAAAGGGGAGTTTTGTGAAAGATTTTTTTTTCCTTTTTGGGATGGGGGGGGGGCCCACACAGGAGTAGTCCGCACAGGGTGCCAGAACACTTAAGGCCGTCTCTGCCTATATGTCTGTGTACTGCAGATGCATATTTGTTTAGAAGATCACATTTGTCTCTGCCATTCTCAACACAGTTGCGTTAATTTGTTTTATCAATGACCCTCATGATTTTTCTCTCCATGGTTTGTAAGTTTGTAAAAATATATAAATTAGAGCACAGCGAAAATTAAATCGTATGCACATACGCGCCTACAGTATATGAAACCGAAACAGTGTTGCTATAGCAACTTCATAGAACCACATATAACCTAATTTCCACATTACTTATGAAAATTTATTTATATATAAAATGCTTGGTAAACAGCAAAACCTTGTCGGAGGTAGATGATTAGTATTGAGGAAGAGGTTATAGGAACAGTAAGGTTGTGGCATAGTGTACAAATATTTACATCTGTTACAACTCAGCGGGTCAGGAAGATCACAAGTGCTGCCTCAGTAGTTCCAGATGATGAGATGCTGCTGAATTCTAAGACATTATTCGATTAAGGCAAGTTTAAAAGATTTGCAACCCAGATCTCAGCAAGAGGGAGGCAGGAAAAACTATGAACCATTTCAAGATCTACCACTGCAAAGCAAATGCTTCAGGTTGCAATCAAATTAAAATATGTGTGGAATAAGTTTAATCTTGCCACAAAAGCTGTGGCATTTACCAGTTAATGTTCGTTTTCCATTTAAAAAGAGATGTTACTTGCCCTGTAAATTTATGACAATCCACTGGAGTCTAGGCAAATGTGCCTATAATACATTAAAAACAGCCTGGAGGTTTCCTTGAAGGGGACACCAATCTCTTAACTGATCCTTGGGAAAATGACTTTTTCCTTTAAAAAATAAGGCACATATGGTACTTTTAATGTGATTTAAGAAAACCATAAGCAAAACATTGTCCATATTTTTATACAATTAGCTTCAACTAAAGCACATAGTTCAGAGCTATACAAAATACCTATGAAGTGAGTGTTTTTACAGAAGTGGTCTGTCCTCAATGCCTATTGCAGGTAAATATTATCTGAATGATTTAGATGTCTAGATTTAGATTTAGAAGCAGGCACAAAAAATACATAAGCACAAAGCAGGTTTCTTCAAACAAACTTGTAGTTTTACTGAAGCATTTACATACTTTGTTACTGGTGGTAACACTTAAAAACACAAACAAGTATGTTTCCTAAATGAAAAACAAAAACAACATAATTCAACAACACAATTGTGTGTGGGCTCTGCTGCCAAATCTAGACTTTATATGAACCATGTCAAGTTGATTGATACAAGTTTATGAAGAGCTGCAATATGATGTGATATTATGGTGATCTTGTACTGTGCAGTCACTAGAGGGTGGATTCCACAGTGATCTATATCAGATTAACCTTAGCCTGCTGGACCTTCATGTACAAGATAAGTTTTAAGGGAAGTCAAGGGCAGGCTCTGACAAATGCTTGTCAAGGTTACGTATGTATGTCCTGCTAATATTTTTGAAAGTTACATGGAACTTTTGAAGATTTGCCAGAGTTTGCCCTTATACTTCCTAACTTCTGCTGAGTAGAAAATGTATCCCAACATGAAAATGACCTCTGTCCCCAAACTGGCTGCTCAATAAACACATGTTTTAAAGTCCTTCATGTCTCATATTATGTTTCTCTATTGTTTAACATAACTGTTCTAGTCTCTATCTCTATCCTTTCTGTAACAACCTTCACCTGTCCTGTCATCATTCCATCTTTGTAGCATGGAAGGCATTAACTTTTTTTCAGTAATCACAGTATGCTCCAGCTGCATAATCCTTGTAAGAAAACAGAGGGATTGTAAGGTAACCTATCCAAATAGCACATACAAAATACTCAGGTTTGCTGAATATGTATGCTAGGCTGAGCCTGTTGCTTAACTACGTTCCCCTAGAGTTGAATTACTTACTAGTTACTATTTTTTTTCTCTTTTTCTCATTTGTCTGGATTTTGGATTTTTGTCTCACTGAATAGAGCCCAATGTTCCTCTAACCTTGTTAAATTTAGTAATAGCTTGGGGTGGACATGGATGTATATGGTTTTCTGCAACACACACTGAACAACCAAACAATATTATTAGCACATAAATTGGTGTGTAACTCTGCACATGTGGCAGGGTTCTATATATGCACATATATATATATATACCGTATATATTTTGGGCATGTTTTGTTTTTTTCTGCGAGTTGGAGGGAAAGTTTATATTTTAATTCCTATTAGGGAAAGTTCAGATGGACAGTCGTTTCTTTAAATTTCTCCCTCTCTACTTTACACTAGCTGGTACTCGGAGTTTCAATTGGTTTAGTCAGTCTAGCTAATCCCAGACAGAAATGCTAAATTTTATTATATATACCAATTGATACCTTGCTGGGAATTTCTTATAGGGCATATTTTTTCATACACATTTATTTTATATTTTTTCCTTAATTTCCTTTGGGCAATTTATAGCCACCTTTTAATTTACATGATGATTAAAAGTTATACTTTATGGGGGACACATTTCAGCGTCTATTGTCAATTAAGTTTGGGTTAACCCCTAGTGTGCCCCTGTCGGGGAATCTCTTTTGGTATCAGTAACACTTTGTAGTGCGTTTTTTTTTAATCACTAATGGAAGAGACCCTGTTGCATTGTTGTGATGTTCTATAGAATAGGGATTGCTGCAGTATTTATACTAGAGAACGTTGCAATTTCTTGCCATGGTTTTGACTGGTGTTCTTATTGGGATTTATTGTATAGGGCTAGCGTTGTTTTATGATGCCAAAGCAGAAGGAGGTTGTGAGGTGTGGTGAGGATCATGTTTTGATGCATTGTGACTGTTTTAGTGCAGTGTTGTCACTGGCTCACAATAGGAGTTACGTTTAAACGCTTTAATGTGGTCTTGTTGGTTGTTGGTGAAGACTCTTCCTTTTCCACTGGAGTGTAGAAAAGGAAGAGTTCACCTCCATACAGTTTGATGCTGAGAATCTGCCCCTTCACTCTAACAGATTAGGCAAAAACCTTCAGTAATCATATTCATAATGAAATATGTGATGTCTGATGTGGGAAAAAGAACTTAACCTTAACTTAACCTTGGCATTGTGTCCTACTTCTTCTCTGGATAATGGTTAATTTGAGAGTTATGCTAGGGTTAGCTTGGTAATAACCTAAGAAGAACAACAAGAAGATGATCAATTATGTCGAATGCTCAAAGAGTGCTGTGGTTTATTTAACTTGTAAGATGAACTGTTGGGCCACATAGAATTTGTCAGTGGATTTTGGATACCTTAAAATGATAAATTGTTCCGTCTTTCACTAAAACCTTCTCTAAATGTAACCACATTGATTAAAATTATGCTGCAGGAATGTATTATGCCCTTCTTAAAAATATGATAATTTAAGTGAAATGGCTTTTATTAGCATGTTACTGTGCAGCTATTTTTACTTTAGTTACTATAGTCATTTACCATCCACTTATTTGCCTCTTGTGGATTAATTAATTACATTTTATTATGGTAATTTCCAGCTTCAGTTACCTAGGTCCTGTTCTTTTGCATTTAATATATGTTCCAGAACCTTAAAAAATACAATTATTTTGCTGTGTATGAGAAAATATACTCTTAAATGTAACAATCTCCCGACCAAGCCCTAAAGAACATAGATTGGATTCTTGTGTGATATATCATTGCTAGTTATACTAGTGAGATGTCACAATGTCATGAGTTGCATGCCAGAACAAACTGCTCCTACATTTGTGTTAGGTACAGAAGATGATGTTATCAGTGAGTTCTGACAAAGTTTCCACCTCTTTTGGAGGAGAATTCTCTCCTGGACAGTATCGGAGGAGCAGGGCCGTAGGAAGGGTGAGGCAAGAGAGGTACCCACCTCGGTCGCAGCTGCAAGGGGGCGCACAGCCGCCCGATCAGCAGCTGCAGGACTAGTCCGGCGTTCTAGGGTGTGTGGAAGCGCAGTGTATGTGTGTGTTAATGGGCAGGTGTGTGTAAAGGCAGGATGTAAGGGCAGTGTATGTGTTTATGGGCAGTAGTGTGTATATGCGGGTTACAGGTGTGTGTATAGGCAGTGTATGTGTATATGCCTGTTAATGGGAAGGTGTTTGTAAAGGCAGCGTGTATGGGCAGGTGTGTGTAAGGGCAGTACATGTGTGTTTATGGGCAGGCTTGTGTAAGGGCAGCATGTGGGGCAGTCGTCTGTAAGGGCAGTGTATGTATATATGTGTGTTACTGGCCAAGTGTGTGTAAAAGCAGTGTGTATGGGCAGGTGTGTGTATGGGCAGTGTATGTGTGTAAAGGCAGTATGTATGGGCAGGTGTGTGTAAAGGCAGTGTGTAAGGGCAGTGAAAATAAAACATCTGTAAAAAAGTAGCTGAGGGGCACCATTTTCCATTCTTGCCTCAGGCACAAAAGGTGCTAGCTACGGCTCTGCAGAGGAGCATGCAACAGGAAAAATCATGACACTAAAGACTCTTAATTCAGTAAAAGCTAAGAAAGGTATTGTTTGGTATAAATTATAAAGTATAACTGATCCATTTCTACTTAACAAAGCTTGTACATCGGATTAAAACTACCATTTATAATATTTTGCGTGATTTCCTTGTTGTTCGATGACATGATATGACTGTTAAAAATAACCAGTGCATGTTGTTAGATTAAGGCAAATCCTATGTGAGTGTCACGTCCTACCCAGGCTGCGGAGCTGCATGTCTCGCTCTTGCTTCAGTTTCCCTGTTTTGCTTCGATCCATTCCTTGATTTCCTTTGGCTCTGTTCTGATCTTCCAATCCTTGCTTCTGCTTCAGCTCTTTGCTTCAGCTCTGTTTCCTTTAATAGGTGTGCCCCTCCCGTGTGTTCTGTTTGTCTCAGTCTGCAGTCTACTGGTATGTCTCAGTGCTATGTGTTTGGATTTCATGTTTGGTTTGTTTCGTACCACTGTCAGCAGGGATTAGCGTTAGGACCCACCGTCATTGGAGTACTTTGGCGTAGTGTAGGGCTAAGCATTCTATGGCCATAAGATGTGACGGAATCTCCAATAGTTATCAAACAGTCCTAAGCTAGTTTCTGTATTTATGTGTGTCAGTCTGTCCTGTATCCCCGGCAGCGGGGTGTCCTGTCCTGTATCCCCGGCAGCGGGGTGTTCTGTCCTGTATCCCCGGCAGCGCGGTGTCCTGTCCTGTATCCCTCAGGCAGCGCGGTGTCCTGTCCTGTATCCCTCAGGCAGCGCGCTGTCCTGTCTTGTTCCCTGTTGTGCCCTGTGTTATGTATATCTTGTCTGGTTATGGTTATTCCTTGTCTTGTTCACTGTTGTGCTCAGTAATAATGTATATCTTGTCTGGTTATGTTTCGTGCCTGGTCTCCCTATCCCTTGCTTGTTATGTATCTGCTATATTTCTCTGCTTAGCTTCCATTCTCCCAGCCTGCAGCATCCCGCACATGAGTCTTGGATGATGTCTCATGCCTGTTCCAGGGTGCCTGCAATATTTCACTTCGTTTGCTTTTGGATTACATCTGCTGCTATGTCCGGGCGCTGGTATGTGGCTGCACAACCCTAGGTGCTCAACACCTGGATGAGTGTGGTCGCCCTGCAACCAGGCCCTGTCTAACTCCACTACTGCACCGTAACTCCTGCACACAATCTTTGGGCCCGCTGGGTCCTTGCAGTCATCGGCGTGGACCCAGTTCCATGACAGTGAGCATGTTTGGTCAGTAACATGTAAGGACAGTAGTACACATTAAAGACACATAAGACCTTCTGGTTCAATGCAGGTAGGAAACATTCAAGCAAGGAGTCATTGTATCATTTGTCTGAACCAAAGGGAAAAGTGGAGACTAGGTATCTAAATGCCAAATTCAAGCATCAAAGGAGAGGGAAGGTCAGATGTGCCGAAGGTCATTTAGGTTGCAGACTAAGTAGGTCAGGATTTTCACTCTTGATAGAATGGCAGCACCAAATGCCATGCATCTGAACATGGACCTGCTCCCTCACCAGAGGAATCAAATAGAAACCTCATTGAAAGGCCGTACAGGGAATAGAAAACAATGTGCAAGAAAGTGCTAAACGCCATCTGTTGCTATAGCGCCAATGGATGACCCTATAAAAGTACACCAAGCAATTCCATCATTTCTTGGTTATACTAGCTGCCCAGTTGTAGTGTCTTGTTGTCTGCTGTTCCCCTTTGCCTATATCTTGCTCATTATTCATTTTCTCTCTGCTTGCCTATGGTTTTTGACCTTTGAATGGTCTACAGACCCAGATATTTGCACTAGTCTCAACCTGTGCTTGTTTAATCATTCCTGGTATATATGCTGCCCTTGACCCCTGGACCATCTGACCATTCTTTTGTCTATTGTCCCTGGTACAATGTTCTGCTGTTTTTGCCTTCATGCTCCCGCTGCAGCTTGGGTGGTCTTGCCATCCCTTAGCCAACTCAGGTTAATGGTGTTTGCAAGGAGAGCCTGTTCCTGCTTCGGTGATCTACGTTTTAAAAATTGTACTGACACCTTGCTATGCAACAGTTCACATCCACCTCCCCAGGGTATGCCCGGGGAACACTACATATAGGCAAGGTAGGCCTAGAGAGCAGATGTACTGGGGGTATGCCACGCCCGTAGGGTGACCATGTGAACTGGATCACCCTGGAGAGTCCTGAACTTTGAGGCACTATCCCAGGTCACGGGCATCTTCATTCCAGGACAATGTAGTGTCCGAGACTGAGTCTCCCTACCTTCTCTGCCGACTGCTTCATCGTCCCTGTCTAATTTCCAGCAGCTCCGCTTCCTCTCTTGCCGCTTCTTCTTCTGTCCTCTGTCTTCGTTCCGTTTCTCCCCAGTATCAGCTACATTGACCAGACCATCTGGAGCGCACATGTTCGGAGCCAAGATACACCAAATGGACAGCCTTAAAATAAAGACTGTACTGTTCCCCTAGCCTCAAAATACAGAATGGCTGGTGGGTCTTGCCATGCTGTGTATATAGAATGTGATTTTCATTGCTGTATATTGTATTGTGTGTCTTGTATTGTATATATTGAGAGATGTTTGACATATTGGAATCTTACTCTTTGAGATAGGAGAGACATTAAAGTGTTTGTCATGTTGTTCATCCTCTAAGTGAAAGATATAACAATGTAATGGGAGCTGTCACTGATTGGCGGCATTAAGAAACCAATCAGTAACACGAAATGTTGGATCATGGGGGATGAATTAAGATTTTGCAGCATGGCTACAATTTCTGTGCCAGGTAAGTGCTTTATTTTTTATTATGGAATTTTGGTAGGTGGTGTAAGAATAACCATATCCGATAAGCACTAAAACCTGTATGTAAAAAATATGTAAAGTAACCCACTGTACAGCAATGAAAACCTTTATGACTGCAGAGTTTATTATTTATCACTGGTATATTTACTCCATCTGACAGCAAGATTATTTTTGTTAACACTTAATTCATTCAGACCATCTCAAATGTAGTACATTTTATGATGCAGCATGGTGCCTTTTTTCTAAATTGTGCAGATTGGATAGAAGGCCAAGGTTACTCTATTCCTGTTGCTGATGCCCTCTGAAATAATTACTCCTTATGTATAAATAAATAGGGATCTACAGGTATCCGGTAGTCATTTAGTTTACATTCAGAGAAACAAAAAACATACTTTTTTCAAATACATGCTTGCATCTTCAGAAACTGAACGTCACAAGGTGGTTGTCATGTGCTTCCTGTGCAGCCAGGCCCTGAACCAAAACTCATCCCTCTAAGTGTACTGCATAGTGGAACTGGAAGTGGACTTTCACCAAAAATAACACTGGCATTAATCAGTAGATCATAAAACTGGTTACATGTTGTGTTATTTGTTTATAACACTATGGCAGCTTCTTAATACATTTTGTTTTTTACAACATTTTCCTAATCGATTAGTTGGTCGATTAATCTGATAAAAAAAAAAATACACCATTTTTTTATGTATTTAAAATAATTTAATGAAGGTACTGAGGAAGTTAATGATGGAAACTGGGACCAGATCAGACTGGAGGGTTGGAGGGAGTTTATTTGCTTTGCGGACCAGAGGGTGGGAGGGGGTTAATGAGGAACAAGATGGAATAAGAGAGAGAGAGACTGGGGACCAGACTCAGACCAAAGGGTGTGGAGGGCGTTTATTTATTTTGCTGACCAGATGGTGGGAGGGGGTTAATGAGGGGATGAGAGAGAGAGAGACTGAGGACCGGATCATATCGAAGGGTGGGAGGGAGTTTATTTAAATTGCAGACCTAAAGGTGGGAAGGGGCTAATGAGGGCACAGGTGAGTTAATGATGGGAAGAGAGAGAGAGACTGGGGACTAAATCAGACTGAAGGCTGGGAAAAAGGGATGGGGAGTTTAATTCATTTGCAGACCAGAGGGTGGGAGCGAGTTAATGAAGGGAACAGGGGACTTAATGATGGGATAAAAGATAGAGACTGGGGACCGGATCAGACCTAAGGGAGTATATTTCATTTGCACACCAGAGAGTGGGAAGGGGTTAATAAAGGGGCAGGGGGAGTTAATCGGGTCGGAATAAGAGCATCATGTGCCTGGTGCTGAGGATTTCAGTGGGCCTTTTTATGGAAATAAATAAAATAGACAGAATCTTAACTCCTCGGCATCCATGTGTACTGAATAAAGAGAAAATCAGTGCTCGACAGATAGTATAATATGTAATCTTATGTGATGGGATTGGGAGTACGTCAATACACACAAAAAAATAATCAAACGCCTGAAGCCACAATTAAGTGCCACTAATCTTTTTTAATAAAATACGCAATTTGGAATACATTAAATAACAAAACCTTTACTTTTCCTCTCACTGATTTCTGGGCTTAGAAAGTTTTGTCCTCTGAAGTGACTACAAATTCAAGTGCCAGGAAGCTGATGACCAAATACACACTAGGACAGGCTCTGCCACCACGGTACACACACACCCCAGGACAGGCTCTGCAACACTGACACCCAAACACACACAAACCAGGACAGGGTCTGCCACACTGACACCCAAACACAACACCCACACACAACCAGGACAGAGCTGCTGCCAGCTACTTGACACCCAGACACACACACCAGGACAGTCTCTGCTACACTGACACCCGCATCCGGACAGGCTAAGCTCACAATATTTTTTTTATTTTCCACACTGCTTATGTCGTTTGTGTTTTTGCCCCTTATGTATTGCCCCCAACACACACCAAGGCAGTCTCTGCCACACTGACACCCAAACACACACACCAGGACAGGCTATGCCACACCAAAACCCAAACACACACACCAAGACAAGCTCTGTCACACTGAAACCCAAACACACACACACCAGGACAGGGTCTGCCGCACTGACACCCAAACATACACTCCAGGACAGTCTCTGCTACATGGACACCCGCATCCGGACAGGCTAAGCTAAAAATGTTTTATTTTTTTCCCACACTGGTTATGTCTTTTGTGTTTATCCCCCCTTGTGTATTGCCCCCAGCAAGCCCTATGTGTATTTATGCCCCCAGCCTGTCCCTCCCTTTGGTATTGATTTATGAGATGGCCTCAGCTGCCCACCTTGTGTATTGATGCCACCAACCCCAAGTGTATTTGTGCACTCCAGCGAGCCCCCCATTATGTATTGATGCCACCAGACAGTCCCCTTTATTATTGATTTATGTGATGTCCCAGCCAGCCCCACATTGTGTATTTATGCCATCAACTGCTGATCAAAAATTTTGCATCTTTGCATTTCCTTAACCTGTTAACCAATTCCAAAATATCTTATGAACAGGTGGCCAATTTATTATTATTATTTATTGATTTACATTAAAAACCTTTGTAGTCTCCAGGCATATGAGTGCACTACAAAAATTGATTTTTAAGCTAAGTGAAAAATGTCTTTGTTTTACAGGGGAATATGGTGTGCACGTTATTAACAAAATAGGACATAAGCTATCATCTTTATGTTTGTGTTTTTTCTGGTGAAGACTGAGACTCTTCTGCAAGTTCCTATTGCAAAGGTGAGTAACCTCTTATGAGACATGTACCAAATATCTTAAAGCCCATATTTGGTCTAGCATCAGATATCTAACGATAAGCCTCCAGTCATAATCAATGCAATAAAGAAACAGCATACAGGTAGAATATTCCATTATTTTATACCTAATTACGTTAATAAATTTAAAGATGACAGCCGAAAAACCAGGACCTGCCCTAGGAAATCTAGAGCCCCATGTAAACCATGTCTCAAGTATTCCACTCCTGCATGTGCATGCTTGAAACCATTACGTAGGTAACAAGGTGGTGGCGCCTCTGGCACACCATTGTGGGTTGCCATTTATTTTGCCTATATAGCCTGGCCAGCTCTGTTACAAACTTGGATTGCTTTAAAAACACTATAAAGTGAAAACAAATGTCTTTGTTGCTGGGTTTATTTCCCAGTAAAATCTTGAGCATGGAATAAAACATTGCTTTCAATATAAAGGGGTTTGTACTATGACGGTTTGGTGTGTAGACACAGGACTTTGTAGCAGCAGAGCAATCGCCATGCTGTTGGCATTACTCCTTTGTTCATTAAATGACTTGCTGGATAAATACGGTAAGTAGGAAACTGATTGGTGGTAATCAAACAGGTAACTTGGTACTTGCTTGGATACTAAAGTGGATCAAATGATGTGGCAGGTAAAGCATTAGGTAAATGAAAAGTTGAAGCAATTGATTTTGTTGTACCTATTGCGTTTGAAGAAAGAAATATACCATAGACTTTGTTTATTGTTCATTTTGTTAAACATCCAATATATAATTATATATAATGTTTAGCGGAAAAGGATAATTATTCCTTTTTTATTTCTCACTCTAAGTGACTTAAGTCATACTGTTGAATAATGGTTTTTCCTCACGGAAACACCTTGATCAACTGTGAAATATCCAACACTACGGTTAGCTTAATACAGGTTTCCTCTTCTCTTATGCAAGTACATGTACATTACTTCAAAAGATGCAATTTTCAATATAGAATCTCTTATTAATAAAATAATGAACGGACTTAGGCTGACTTTGGTTTTGGGATACTTTACTATTTCCTTTATCAACACACTATAGAGAAATATGTGACTATGTGATAGTTACATCTTTTTGGGTTTAAGCTATGTTTCATGAAAATAATCCATAAAATGTTTAGGGACCATGGGGCCCAAACACTCCTAGGGGACATTAAATTTAAATCTGACCTCAAATCACTCCCACATTAAAACACTGCTCACATATAACAAACAATATTTTTAAGCCATTAAATTATGCTGGAAAATTGTTAATGTTGTCCTCTGGCAGCTACTTTCTGATCCAACATTTCAAGACAATTTTCTTGATTTATGTAAAAAATGTATACTTAATTAATTCCAATTTGTGCCCTGTGGTGCAGCACTCTAAATCTGCTTTAAATTGTGACTTAAATCTGTGCCAGACCTTTCTACATACTAAATATTTATAATGTATCCACTTAAATACTTTTCCTCTAGAGAGAATAGACATATCTATTTGAAGCATTTCTAATAAGATTCCAGTGGTATCTCAGGAGAGTTGCATCCACCTATTCAGGCTGCCCTTTGCAGCATGACAAGTTGAGGCTTTTGCAGACATCATGTATTAGTCAGTTCAGGTTTTCTATTTGTAGAGACAAATCAAATGTTCCAAATGTTCCCTATAAACATGAAGTGAGAGCACGGCCAATGTAAACAATCTTGTATCTGATTACATTTCAGGCTAGGATAAGTCCATTGGTCTGCCCTTTTCTTTTCTGGGACTTTTCTAAAATGCACCTGCGTGAAACAGAAACATAGCCATAGAATTTTATGGCACAATAGAACCATTCACCAATCTTGTCTGTCCATTATCCCTGCCACAAAGACTCAAACCTTTTTGTCTTTCAAAATATCTATTTGCCTATCCTATCCATTGGTTAAATTCCAATTACTGTACTAACATCTACCACTTCTGCTTGGAGGCTGTTTAAGTCATCTACCACCCTCTCAGTAAAGTAGAAAATCCTTACCAAGCCCTTACCTGACCCTATAGTTTTAGACCATAACATCTTATTCTAACATGTATCCTTTGAAATATGTTTCCCTCCTGTACTTTGGTAATGCCTTTAAATATTGTTATAACATTGTTTCTATCACCTTTTTTCTTATTTCCTCCAAGCTATACATACACTAGATCCTTAAATCTTTCCTGATAATTGATATCCTGCAATTAATTTACCTTTTTAATAGCTCTTCTCTGAACTCTCTCCAGAACATAGATATCCTGGAGATTGGGTGTTCCTTACTGTAAAGTAGCTTAACCACCACCCTCTACTACAAATGTCTCTGCTTACTTGTTTGACCACTTTGTTGCACAATGATTCATTTAGAAAATGTGTACTGCAGGTGAATACATTCTGTGGATCGAAGGCACACAGTTCTACCTTTTCCTTACTGATATCATTAGGATTGCAATTCAGGTGTAAGTTTACCAAGAATTTAGGGGGTGACTAAAAAGCAACATGCATAATGTAACAAACTTGTTCAGCAACATCTCCTAAGTACAGTAATACCACCCATGCATTGGTTTGTTGGATTGGTTTGGGCATAAAAGGCCATAGTTGGGAGGACACCTAATCATCCTGTGCCCATCCTATTTGGAACATCCTTGAAGCCGGCCAATTCTATTTAGCCCCATTAAACCATATATTTTTGAAAACTAGACACTTTTTTCAAAGGCTTATATTATTATACTTTCAATGCACTAATTCTACCACCAGCACCATTTAAGCAAAGAATGCAATTGTCAATCACTTTCTAAGCTCATTTAACCCCATCAAGTGCCAGGCATGTCATTGGTCCTTAACTGAATGTTTTTCCGTGAGAAGCCTGGCCCCTCACCGGTCATTAAGGGATTATCATTTTCTGTACAACATGCAATCCTTTCTAATGTGAAATGCCTAATGTGATAGAGGGACACACTGTAGGCATTATGGCTGAGTTTTTTTGACCATGATGCAAAGTTTAACCAGCTAAAGTATCAAGTAAATCTGAAAGGAGATGGTAGTGCAGAGTAGGACATTATGTCCCAAAAGAGAGAACCCATCCCAGAAGAGTTCTTTACCCTCCAACTGATTCCCCCTTAGGTTGATCCTTTTGTGCCGAGGTCAGGAGCCAGAGAACAGAGTAGTCAAGGTCAAGCCAGGGTCAAAAATTTAATCAATACAATAGTGGAAAGGAATGAAGGAATAGTGCACAGGCTTCTGGGGCTCATATGAGGTCTTGGCGCTAAATTCGGATTTGGCGCTGTAATTCAACATGGGTGATGTCCCGTGTTAGGCCAAGGCATTGTGACATCACTCCGTAATATGCAAATGCCTGCTGCCATATTTAGTGTGGCGTGGCTGACACAACTGATTTCCGTAACCCTAGGGAGGTAGGACAGCAGCAGAAGAGGTGATGGGACCGTTGGGTGATTCAGCCTTAGACCCCCCTTCTGCTAGTGATGATCACCAGCAGGAGTGTGGCCTGAGGATACAAACCCAGGGCACAGGCAGGAGGTCAGCTCTGAATGCGGACAGGTAGTAAATGACACAATTGTCTTAACCTACATTTGCAATACCGTGCATCAAGCTGTACAACTGGTGTCTAAAAGATTGCTAAACACAATGCTAGACTAGCTTACCTGTGTTTTAGAACAAGTTAGTATTGGATACAGACTTGGTTGAGAAACTGAATGGAAGATTCTGTGTTCATGACACTAGCTAAGAACTGCATCCTCGTATTTGCCTATTTTATGGGTAAAAGGAAACATTCTTGAGATAAAAAAACTATTTAGCCCTCTCCACAGTAACATTTATTTAAGATGTTTTATTGAGGACATGAAATTCTTCCATTGCCTTAGTTGCATCATGTCTAAAATCTGAAGGGGAAAAAAACAGATTTGGATGCATTAATAGTCTGTAGTATTTCTTTTTGTGGGGGTACTTGCTTTGCTTACAGCAACCTCAGAATTTAGTGACTGCATGGCTGGGGATAATGAAGTTTCTTTAGTGCCTCATTTCAAAATCCTGACTGTGCAGTGTCCTTTTTGCTTCTAGAGCTTACCGTGGTTTCTTCTTACCTATGGAAGTCGGGTCCAACCCCTCCACTGGGTTTCCAAGATAATTCAAAACATTTATGTTGTCAAAGGAATCATCAGTTTCATCAGATAAATAGTAGAAATGAAAACCATTATCTTGAAATAATTACCGGTACTATTGTGGGTGTACAGAGTAGTTGTGGGGTAGAACATTTACATGAGCTTGCAATTTTAATGAAAAAATTGAGACTACACTTCTTTAGCTTGCATCTTTAATAACTACTCAGCATCTGTAAAGCTCTCTGTTTCAGATGGAAGCAGGAATAAACTTGCAACCAAATGTAAAAAATATAGTTGTATGTTTCCTTTTTGAAACTCACACTATTCTGTTCACTTTTTAAAGTTTGGAGAGTCAAGTTTGCACATTATCACACTTGTATAATAATTTCTTCATAGCTAAATACTGGCGATACTAAGGGCATTCAGTGTTTATTTCAATGTTGGATTGTAACTAGACTTGGGCGGCCGGCAACTCTTCGTCTTTGTGGGGAAAAAAATCTTCGTACCTTTAACTCCTGACGGCTAAACTTGGCCTGGGGAGGTTCCAGGTGTTAAAGGTCCACGCGAGCCCGCTGGGAGCTCCTCTAGCAGACCAGTAGAGTCGCTGGTACAGACCTTTAACTCCTGATGCCGAAACTCCGCCTGAGGAGACCATTGGTCGCCATGCTCCAGGAGTTAAAGGTTCGAACGAGCAACCGATTTGTTGCCGGCAGGGCCTCATCTAGCATCAACCAATGAAGGGCAACTGCCAGCGACCAAAAGAGTCGCTCACACGGACATTTAACTCTTTGCGAAAACCTACGTATCCCCGCTCCCATTAACCCCTGTGATGCTGCGTAGACAAGGTAGACTAGAGGGAGAAGGGACCAGGGAGATTAGTTAGGAGATAATAACAAAGACAAACACAAAGGTTCTTCGTGTTGTGCGTCTTCGCGTACGTTTTGTCACCAGTGATCAGGTTGAACAGTGAAAACACACCCTTCGTGTCTAGTTGTAACAGGAAGAGTTCATATATGTGCATAGGGTGAAAGTCAATAAATTCAACTACAGTGAATTTAAGATAAGAACCATTTTAGATAAATCCTATGACTAGGGTTGGACAATAAAAACAGGCATACGGTATGACGACGGCATAATAATTGGCTTACAGCTGATTTGGGACTCCCATCATCTCAAATCATGGCCATAATGCAAAAATGCAGCTGTGAACATTTACAGTGTCACACATTGCAAGGTTGCGTACATTTGTGCAACGATATTAAGAGGGATCAGGCTGTTACATCGAAAGCCATATATCTTGTAGGCTGGCCCTAGGTGTAAAATGGCTAGATTTGTAACCAGAACCACTTAATAACTGGGCAGGACCAAAGTCTGTGCATAATATCCATGTCTAGTAGGGAACATTTCAGACAATTACTATTCTTTAGTCACCTTTTAAATAATTTATTTGGCGACATATAGGCATTATGTGCTAGTTTGTTTGCAATTTCTGCATAAATTTCCGCAAGATCTTGTCTCATTCCCGGAAAAGAAAAAAAAAGTTTAACATTTAAATATATGACATTGGCTGACATTTTTATTTTTTAATCTTAAGATGTGCTTTTTGTCATTTCTGCTTGGTAGTAACTTTTCCTCATACAACTTGTGTCAAACTCATCATTCATGTTTTGATTATAAAATCATACATTTTTTTCTTTTAATGATGACATGTTGGTATACTCTGCTATGTCCTATTGTGCGTTCCTTACAGCACTCCTTTGTGTTCCGGGTATAACGCAAGCTTCCTATAATACAAACAGGGGGTGATTTAGGCTTGTTCAGTATATCATTTTGTGTAAATGGATGTTGAAAGCTAGTATTTCCTTTCAGTATATTACATTTATCATTCTTGCAGCACATAGCTAAATGCTATTTGGAGCTTTAATAATGACTACTA
>VKOC01037165.1:0-17871 GCA_009364415.1 Spea multiplicata | reverse complement strand
CTTACATTCAGCATAACACCCATCACTCTTACACACTTACATTCAGCATAACACCCATCACTCTCACACTTAATAATCCCCTATTTTCCTACCTTTCCTCTGTCCTTCTTCTTCTTCTTCTTCTGGGTCCTGTGCTTCCGGTGCATAGAGCGCAGAAGACGGTGGGCGTGGCTTCAGTGTTGTGCGCCGGGATTTGACATCAAGTCCCGGCGCACAGCCACAGTTGCCGCACGCATCGTCTTTGGAGGCATGCCGGCACCCTGGGCGGACCGCCCCCCCGCCAGGATACGCTACTGGCACGACGGCCAGTCCTGCCCGCAAGCCGCTAAGCTGCCTTTAAGGTTCGTCTTGCCGGCCACCCAGCTGGCCCACCGGCCCGGATTCAGGACGGCCGGGGGGCAATTGCCCCTGCCCCCTGGCCCAGCACGCCCCTGACACCACACCAGTGCTGTCCTAAAAAAGACTGCTGGATGTCTGAAGCTCCACAGTGCTACTGGCATAATATACTGTGGTCGTATGAAACAAATACTGAGTTGTATGTGAAGACCGTGGGGGCATCCAGGTGTGGGGCTGCTCTCGGGGCCTGGACAGCTTGCTATAATTGACAAAAAAATTATGTACCACGTTTATCAAAACATTTTGTGGAAAAAAGGTGGATCTGCTAATTGAAGCTCAACAGAAGCTGGGTGGTGCAACAGAACAATGACCCAAAGCGCAAGTAAATCGACAACAAAATGGTTGCAACATGCCGTCAACTTAGGAGTAGTATACATTGTGCAATAAAATCTAAGGAAGATTCAAGTATTAGGCTGCTTAGTAAATGCACAACTATTATAGTTATAAATACTTATTTTTATGCTGTATGCATATTAGACGTGATGACAACTGTCTAATGTGTCAAAGTACAAATAGACATCTCTGCCAAAGTGTATCTAAATTTGGCAATAAGTTTTTTAGCAACCAGCTTTCCTTGGAGACCTAAATAAAAATAATTGACTATAATACTTATTCATCATTTTCAGTCTTTTTCTAATAGTGCTGTAATGACATTTAACATGATAACTGAGGTCTGTACCATAGAGTCTGAGATGTAACTCTTGGGTTTTTTGCAATTTCTCTGAGCAATGCACGCCCTGACCTTGGGGTGAATTTGCTGGAACGTCCACTGCTGGGAAGACTGGTAACTGTGTTGAATGTTTTCCACTTTTGAATAATCTTTCTCATTGTAGAATGATGAATTGTTTAGAAATGGCCTTATAACCCTCACCAGATTGATGAGCAGCAATAATTGATTCTCTAAGATCATTGCTGATGTCTTTCCTCCTTGGCATTGTGTTAACACACACACCTTAATACTCCACACCTACAAACTGCTAAAACTTTGGCTTTTATAAAGATGGTCACACTTGCTGATGATCAATTAAGTGCATTTGATTAACAGTACCTATCTGGTACTTAGCATCTTAATCCCTATGGAAGCTGTAAGGGTTTAGTCAGTTTTTCACACATGGCTTCTCCATTCTGGATTTATTTTCGTTGAATAAATCATGACACAGTTTAATATGTCATGTGTTGTTGTTCATCTGAGGTTGTATTTACCTAATGTTTAGACTTGTTAAGAAGCAGATGATAGTTATTATGCCCTGAGATGCAAAATCATAGAATTCAAAGAGGTTGTTGTTTCTCTTTCTGCATTTACACTTTTCTGAAAAATATCATAAAATCAGTAGCATTCCTGATATTGATAATTTTTACTACCAAGGTCACTTTGAGAAGCCTCCATGATGTTGTAGAGCATTTTGTGAAGGAAACAAGTCACAAGCTGAAACCATTTGTCTCATATGGATATGAAACAAAACTAGGTATGGAATTTTATTTATAGATACATGTCTTGATTATCCTTTGCATGCATTCTATTTGTAACTAGACAGCTAAGAAAAGTTGTCTAAAATTGGTTACTCTATGTGGACCCATTAATGATTTATTTGTGATCATATTATTTGCGCTGAGGAAAATCAAAATGTAGTATCCTAGAGTGATGATACAGTATCTCACAAAAGTGAGTACACCCCTCATATTTTTGTAAATATTTTATTATATCTTTTCATGTGACAACACTGAAGAAATGACACTCTGCTACAATGTAAAGTGTACAGCCTGTATAACAGTGTAAATTTGGTTTTCCCATCAAAATAACTCAACACACTATTGTCTAAACCTTGGCAAGTGAGTACACCCCTAAATGGAAATGTCCAAATTGGGCCCAAAGTGTCAATATTTTATGTGGCCACCATTATTTTCCAGCACTGCCTTAACCTTCTTGGGCATGGAGTTCACCAGAGATTCAAAGGTTGCCACTGGAGTCCTCTTCCACTCCTCCATGACTACATCACGGAGCTGATTGATGTTAGAGACCTTGCACTCCCCCGCCTTCCGTTTGAGGATACCCCACAGATGCTCAATAGGGTTCAGGTCTGGAGACATGCTTGGCCACTCTATCACCTTTACCCTCAGCAGTGGTTGTCTTGGAGGTGTGTTTGGGGTCGTTATCATGTTGGAATGCTGCACTGCGGCCCAGTCTCTGAAGGGAGGGGATCATGCTCTGCTTTAGTATGTCACAGTACATGTTGGCATTCATGGTTCCCTCAATGAACTGTAGCTCCACAGTGCCGGCAGCACTTGTGCAGGTCCAGACCATGACACTCCGACCACCATGCTTGACTGTAGGCAAGACACACTTGTCTTTGTACTCCTCACCTGGTTGCCACCACACACGCTTGACATCATCTGAACCAAATAAGTTTATCTTGGTCTCATCGGACCACAGAACATAGTTCCAGTAATCCATGTCCTTAGTCTGCTTGGCTTCAGTAAACTGTTTGCAGGCTTTCTTGTGCATCATCTTTAGAAGAGGCTTCCTTCTGGAAAGACAGCCACGCAGAGCAATTCGATGCAGTGTGCGGCGTATAGTCTGGGCACTGACAAGCTGACCCCTCACCCCTTCAATTTCTCCAGCAATGCTGGCAGCACTCATATGCCTATTTCCCAAAGACAACCTCTGGATATGACAGCGATAACACCAAATTTAACACACCTGCTCCCCATTCACACCCCAGAGCTTGTAACACTAACAAATCACATGACACTGGGGAGGGAAAATGGCAAATTGGGCTCAATTAGGAGATTCCCACTTAGGGGTGTACTGACTTTTGTTGCCAAGGTTTAGACATTAATGGCTGTGTATTGAGTTATTTTGATGGGAAACCCAAATTTAAACTGTTATACAGGCTGTACACTCACTACTTTACATTGTAGCAGAGCATCATTTCTTCAGTGTTGTCACATGAAAAGATATAATAAAACATTTTTAAGAATGTGAGGGGTGTACTCACTTTAGTGAGATACTGTAGTTTAAATAGGTAATTATCAATCTCCTACATACTTAGTCTTTAAAGGGGTCAATCCTTGTAAAAACAGGCTAGAGCTAGTGGTTGTTGATAACAATAAGGCTTGGGTGTATGTGCTCACTAACCCAGATTCATTATATGTGCAAGCTTGAATTAATTCTGCCCTTGTGACAGGATTTAGTAATGTATTACAATATAAGTTTGACCAGCAGAACTATTAAAGGAACCATTTTGTCTAAAATATGGACAAGTCTTTAGAGTGACTTTATATTATTATTATGTGAGGGGTGATCAGTGTAGAAGGGTGATTTAAACGTCTTGTACAAATAAAGAAAAAATGGTGTTGCATTTAATAATCGGAAAAAAACATTGTCAGTACTTCTGTTACAGCTCATAATGTACTCTTTTTGGTAATGGAAATTTACTTTATTATATTCAAAATACCAGCTATTTTTAGTCCTAAATTTCCTCTTAATGTTAAGTTCAAGACCTCATTGTGCTTTTATGATGTTGTTCTTTTTTCATCCATCTTTGACATTAACAATGTGAGAATTTGCATGCTATTCTGAGAGTTTTTAGACAGCACCAAATATGATTACCTCACAGATAGTGATGTGAACAAGGTCCAGAAGACATTTCCTGAGACCAGTGTGAGACCAGTAGTCTCAACAACAACATCACAAGGAGCAAGTGCACTACTTAGACGGCTAAAAGAGAATTCCTACATAAATGGTGATTATTAAATTCTTTTGTTATTTTTTATTGCTTTCTGGTGTCAAAATGTCTATATTTCTATAGAATATATGATAAACAAAACTCAATATCTCTACAACTGAACTCATGGTAATCCCATCATCTGCTCTGTCCACTTTTGAAAAAATAGCCTAACAAAAATGAATAAATTAAATGGGAGTCCCCAGGACATCTATTAGCCAAGGGAGGCCAAGGATTGCCTCCCCTTACTCAACCCCATGTGTGGCATGGGAGGCTAATACAATAAACTTTAAACATAAAAATACTATTTTGACAACAAGACTTTTCCTTTGAATAGTTGGAGAGGTGAGGCTTTTAAGATTATATCGTTGTGCTAGAAATCTTAGCCTTCTTCCTGTCCGTGGTTTCAAATGTTGACAAAATAATTACAATGTACGTATAAAAAAATTGCAAGCTTGCCTCCTTTATATTCTTACGTATAAAACCAATTCTGAAATCTTTCTGTATAACTTATAGACTCAATGAAACAAAAATTTGATTTGAATAAAAGTACCACTTTTTATACATCCTCATAATTCATACAAGCAGACTTAAAAAAAAATATGCATATCAGAGAAAACAAAAAAGGAGTAGGTAGACAAACCCTGGCAAAATGTTCCATGAAGTGCTTTATTGAAATCAGTGGCAATATTGTGGAAATCTCCCCAGGGCACTAGGCTATAGCTCTAATTTTTGTTTTATTAACAGTGCCTACGTGGAAGGTGAAGATGTAGAAAAACAGGTCACTATATTTTGTTAACTTGGTAAGTAAAGCTGTTAGTGTGACTGAGCATGTGTGTATGTGTAGGGTGTAAGCGTGAGTGTGTGCTAGCATCTTTGTCATCATATGGAGTTAGAGTGTGTGTATGCTAGTGTATGGTGTCAGTGTAAATATATGTGTGTGTAAACATACGGTGTTAGGTTGAGTTGGTGTTAAAGAAACATCTTGTCTTAGTAGGGCTGTGTGTTTTAGTAACCACAGGGAGTAACATTTTTCAGCTTAATTAAAATGTCTGTTTAATGTTTCCTGCTGAGATCAGTAGAAAAATAGATTAAGCTTGCAAGAGCTGGCCACTTTCTTCTCATACTGTGCCAGTATGTCTTATGTGTGCTGATGTTTTGTATATTGTCAATTTTAATATTATTGTAATCGTGTAGTTCCCTTTTCGTAATGAGACTTCAAATTTGATGGTCCTCTATACTCTACTGTAATGTAAGCAATGTTTGCTGAACAGGACAAGATTCCATTAAATAAAAAGGGGCACGGCTAAATAACTCTGCAGAGTGTCACACAGAAACAAATGCTGCCGATCAATGAGAAGTTCCTACTTAACCCCTTCGCGACCTTTGCCGGTTCAGGACCGTCATAACAAGAAGGTCACTAAATGACCTTTGACGGTCCTGAACCGTCAAAAAATTAAATAAGCTTAGAAAGTGATCAAGGATCACTTTCTTCGCTTAAACGGCCTTGCTGCAATGCCTCGATGTCGAGGCATTGCAGCAAGGCCGAGATCGGCATCGGGGGCCATGTCTGGCCCCTCCCCGGGGCGTCAACAGCCGCCATACATTGTATGGCGGCGGACGCCCGTTTTAAAAGCGTTTAGGAGGCGATCAACGATCGCCTCCTAAACTTAAATGGTGTCGCTGGAATGCCTCGATCAGGAGGCATCCAGCGACACCAAACACTTACCTTTAGGTGGGCTGTGACCGCTCCGGAGAGCGGTCACAGCCGCAGCTGCCGGTGATCTTCGCCATCAAGTAAGATGGCGGCGGCTCGGCAAATAAAATAATAAAGATGAGAGTTCCCTAGATGGTCTCCAGACCCTCTAGAGAACTCTGGCTCCACTTGCTGGTTGAATACAGGTACTGCATTCAACCATGCAAGTCAATGGAGCCCAGCTTTCTAATCACTATGTGATTAGTAAAATATTAAAAAAAAATAAAAAAAATGGAAAAAAAAATAAAAAAAAATGTGCTAACATTTAAAAATAATTATGCAGTGATGTCACTAGATGAACCATCCAGTACCAGCAAAATGTGTAAAAAATATATAAAAAAAGTATTAAAAAAATAAAACAAATATAAAAAATAAAGTTTATTATTTTGAGCAAGTGCTAAAATTTCTCAAAAATCTCAACAAAGAGTTAAAATAAAAGCACTTCAAATACCCAAGGGGTGTCTAATATAAAAAAAAATGGCTGATGGGGTAAATTGGAGTGGCCTAGATAGGGCATAGGTACAGACTGACCAAAATGGAGAAAAAAAGCGCACTTCCCAAATGTGGCATTTTAAATCTGAAACAACCCGACAAACCCATGCATGTCGGGTATCACTGCACTCAGGAGATGTTCCTGAACACACATTGGGGTGTTGTTTGACAGTGACATATACCAGGACCTGTATATCTATAACTAAAGTACAATTTGTGTGGAAAAAATTACTATTACAAAGTTTGACAAAGTGTAGTTGTATAATTGGTGCATGGAAAGGGTTAAAATAACAGCATTTGGAATACCCTGGGGTGTCTAGTTTTCAAAAATATATGGTTTGAATGGGTTAAATTGAGTTAACCAGCTTCAAAGATGTTCCAAACAGGAGATGGAGGCAGAATGACCAAATGACCACCTGAATTACGCATGCCCCAAAAGTAGCCTTTTACCAGCCAAACAATCTGACAAACCCATGCATGTGGGGTATCGCTGTACTCAGGAGATGTTCCTGAACACATATTGGGGTGTTGTTTGATAGTGACATATACCAGGACCTGTATATCTATAACTAAAGTACAATTTGTGTGGGAAAAAAAATAAAAAAAATTACTATTACAAAGTTTGACAAAGTATAGTTGTATAAGTGGTGCATGGAAAGGGTTAAAATAACAGCATTTGGAATACCTTGGGGTGTCTAGTTTTCAAAACTATATGGTTTGAATGGGTTAAATTGAGTTAACCGGCTTCAAAGATGTTCCAAAGAGGAGATGGAGGCAGACTGACCAGATTTGTTAAAAAAGATTTGGAAATCATAAAACGCTGCTTGTACTTATTGCCCTATAACGTACAAAAAACAGCAAAAAAACATAAAAACATTGGGTATCTGTAAACTCAGGACAAGTAGTAGAATCTATTTAGCTAGTTTTTTTAATTGCTTTTTTAGGTGAGTAAAAGATTTTTCAAATAAAAGTCATAAAATTTGTTTTTTTTCAATTTTTCACCATGTTTTTATTAATTTTTTTATAGTAAATAAGATGATACGATCACAATAAAGGTATCTGAAGAAAGCCCATCTTGTCCTGAAAAAAACAATATATAACTTATGTGGGTACACTAAATGGGTGAGGAGAAAATTACAGCTGAACACAAGCACCACAAAAGTGTCAAAACAGCCTCGGTCCCACAGGGTAGAAAACGAAAAATGAGCCCGGTCCTTAAGGGGTTAATTATCAAATATCAGATAATAAACGTTATCATTTTGATTTTCTACAATACCCTCTTTACTTTTGTGAGAACTGGCTGCGGCTGCAAGGAATGCATAGACAATTACACCTTGACAAGGTGGGATCAAACTAAACTGTATGGCTAGGCCCTTATGTAAAATTTGAGCAAAAAAAATAAAAAAATATGCGTTTTGACATGTGAACATTAACAATGAACAGTTCTGGTATGACTCCCACAGAGACCTGATCTCAACATCATTGAGTTGGCTTGGGATCGCATAAAGAAAGAAGCGACTGAGGGAGCCTAACTCAACAGGAGAACTGTGGTTAGTTTTCCAAGAAGTTTGGTACAACCTACCTGCCGAGTTCATTAAATAAACTATGTGGAAGTGTACCTAGAAGAAATGATGATTTGATTTAATTTTTTCTTTTGTTCACTCACTTTGCATTTTGTTAAATTATAAAAAATAAACTATTAAGTCTATTTTTGGAAGCATTCTTATTTTTCACAACTGCCTAAAACTATTGTACTGTATATTTTCAGATAGAACTACAACTATTCAGATTTTATTATATGATTGTTATGCATGCTGTGCTACTTACCCTTTATACAAAATGTATAGGTTTTCTTTGTTATTGGTGGTTTGTGACCTCCCTTAATTTTGACACAGTAAGCAAAGACACGCATAGTGTAACACTGTACCCTAACACACATTCTATCACCATACACTGACACTTAAACAATGTACGCTAACACTCACACTCTAACACTGTACATGGGCACTCCACCCAGTCTGATACTGAACTGTACAGTGAAACACACATAGTTTTACACATTACACTGACACCCATATACACGCTCATTTTAACCAGGTATAAAAACATAGTTCATGGTTTGTGCTTTTACAATTGCTTGACTCAGTGAAGTCAATATTATTAATTTAAAACAACCCTAAATTGTGCAGAAAAACAAACACTTGACTAAGCAAGCAACTGAGGAGCCAGTTTATTCTTTGTGCATACTAGTGTTGCTCAGTGCTTGTCCTAACAAACATTTGCAAAACACACACACTCTCCCCTTTCTTTTTGCCTTTCTCCTATCCCTAATTTCCATTACCTCCTCGTCTCTTCTTTGTCATTATTCTCTCACCCCTTTACCTAATTTCTCTTCTTTCTATCGTCTCTCCCTTTTCTCCCTCTCGTGGTAGAAGCACAAGGTCTGTTCCTACAGACCTCTGTTTCAGTGCTCCCCCGTGGTGCACGTGTCTTCAATGCTAAGCGCAAGGCAGCTAAAAATAGTTTGTATTTCCCAAACAAAAAAAATCACCATGTTTTACACATACTTTACATTCTTAATAATATATGTACTGTCAAGGGATGGTAGATGAACCAGCTGTTATTGGCAGTGCTAAGCAAAGATTACAAAACTTTGAAATGTTTGAGAAATTGTTCATCTTCATATGCTGTTCTGTAGTTGTTGTCATTTCTTTATTCCATTCTGGAACAAATTTTTGAAGAGCAGTTCTTGGGCATGACCACATGTCCCCATTTACAAAAGACAATTACATGACTAAGACGCCTATTACTGTGTGCTTCCTGATCCCATATGACACTGATAGGTAAAGTACACTCACTGGCCACTTTATTAGGTACACCGGTTCAATTACTTGTTAACACAAATAGCTAATCAGCGATTTACATGGCAGCAACTCAATGCATTTATTATTATTATTTATTGTTTAATATAGCACCATCAAATTCGGCAGCGCTGTACAACGGGTAGACAGGACATAACAAGTGAGAAGGGCTTACAATCTAGAGGGATTTAGGGTGTATTACACAATAGGTAAAATTGTTGTTGTTAGGGATAGATCAGCCATACTAATAAAAGTATTGCAGGAGAGGGACTAGGAAAGGTGAGCTAAAGGAATATGGGAGTTCGTGCTATGTTGTAAGCGTCCTTAAAGAAGTGGGTCTTGAGGGATTTTTTTGAAGGAATAAAGGCAGAGGGAGAGACCAGGGAAGGGCATTCCAGAGGATAGGGGCAGCACTTGAGAAGTCTTGTAAGCGGGCACGAGAGCTAGAAATCAGAGGAGAGGATAGAAGGAGATCATTGGATGAGCGGAGAGACCGGTTAGGAGTGTATTTATAGATGAGTGAGGAGATGTAGGGAGGGGAACCACTGTGAAGGGCTTTGAAAGTAAGAGTGAGGATTTTGAAATGAATCCTGAAGCGCACAGGCAGCCAGTGAAGAGAATGACAGAGGGGATAACTGTTAGTAAAGCGATGTGAGAGGAAGATAAGTCTGGCAGCAGCATTCATGGTGGATTGTAGAGGGAAGAGACGTTTAAGGGGGAGAAACGTTTAAGAGGGAGACCAGCTAAGACATGCATTTAGGCATGTATACGTAATAAAGACAACTTGCTGAAGTTCAATCCAAGCATCAGAATGGGGAAGTAATTAAATTTAAATGACTTTAAAAGTGGCATGGTTGTTGGAGCCCGATGGGTCAATTAGGGCTCAATATAAACCAGGCATCACACTAGCCTCAGTGCTAGAGCAATGTGTTCCTGCTACCGCTTTACTGCACCTGATCTGTTTCTTGTGTAGGACCTTGGCTACGTTCTCGGTCCCGACTTGTGTACCAGACCCCGGCATGTCCCAGACTTACCTACGCTCCCAGCCGTGTGCCCTGCCAGCGGGCTTCATCTAGACTCCTACCTGATCCGGCACACAGTGTCCTTCCAGCATTTCTAAGGCTCTGGGACTCCAGTGAACCACAATGAGAGCCATTATCTACAAATGCAGAAGAGTTGGGAATCTTCCCAGGGGTAGCCTACCAAAATTCCTCAAGAATGAATTGACAACTCATCCAAGTCACAAAAGAACCCAGACTAACATATAAAGAACCTCACTTGCCTCAGTTAAGGTCAGTGTTCATGATCCCACAACAAGAAAGAGACTGCAATAATTGCATCCATGGGAGAGGTGCAAAGCGAAAAACAAAAAAAAAAACCATCTCGATGACTCCCAATATTCTGTGGACCGATGAGTCAAAAGTGGAACTTTTTTTGGAAGACATGGTCCCTTACATCTGGTGTAAAGCTAACAAAGTATTCCATAATAGGATCATAGGCACAGTGGTGGTTGTGTGATGGTCTGGGGCTGCTTTGTGACTTGCCACAACATTCTGCTCTCTACCAAAAAAAATCATGAAGGAGAATGTCCAGCAATCAGTTCATGACCTAAAGCTCAAGTGCATTTGACTTATGCAGCAAGACAATGAACTTCAGAAAACAAGGAAGTCCGCTTCCTTATCATGGAATATCTGCCATCACAGGTAAGGTTTTCACCTGCAAGAGCCAACTTTCCCTTTTGGTTGAGCTTCTGGGTAATCAATGACTGCCCGTACTATGTAAATGTTCTCTGGGCCAGCAGTAGAACCAATACAGCAACGCTAGTAATGTAGCCAAAGAAGCAGGAAAAGTTATAGCCAAAAAGCCAAGTTGAGATCAAAAATAGGAACAGCAAGAACCGGAGGAAAGTGAAATAGAAGTGAAACCATACAAAACAAAATAATGGGACTCTATTTTGAAACCTATTTTTTTTTATTTAATACATATTAAAAACCTAATCAAAAATAAAGAAAAAGACAATGTGAAAATGTGCGAATTACATAATCTGTTGTAAGTGCATAATCTGTTGAGTAGTCCCACTCATGTCTTTTTTGTCAATAATATTTTTTTGGTCACTCATTTGGAAATGTCCATTGGCTACCTTTTTTTTCCCTTTCTTTTTTTTGTATATACCAGCATGCACCTTAGCTGCGAACACATTAGTCAGTGTAGAAATTCCACACGCAATACAGTCATCGTCAGGTATTATGCTTGCTGCTAATAAGTATATTTACTGTATAAGAAGTGTACTTTTATTAATTTAATCTTCTATTGCCCACATTTGTACATTGTCTTTTTCATTACTTTGAATTAGGTTCTTCACATGCATTAAATAAAAGTTATGCTATTTAGTCCCTGAGAGTCTTAATATTTTGTTTTTCAGTCAATTTGTGTGGCGTTTTCTCACTCTTTGATATACCTCACTTAATTTTTTTGTAGGCTCCTTTTTCTTTTTATTTTGGAAATGAAACAGTAAACTGCTGCCAAGGTTAAAAAAACAATGTAGCACCAGGTGACACAGAGACCCAATATGATCTAGGGAAACTAATCAAGAATGACTATAGTCATGACTGAACTGGCAGAAAGGTCCAATGAGGAATGAACTCAGATGCTGTGTTTTGTCCCCTACCGAACATTGGTGGAAATGGCATGGATGTTCACTTCAGCAGTGCTAGTAGGCAATTGGTTTCTGCTCCCATTTGCACATGCAGGTAGGCCTTCAGAGAAAGAGAGTCGAGGGCTGGAAAGGTAAGTTGCTTAAACAACTATATTTATGTGTACATTAACAAAAAGCTACCAGATTTCATGTAAGGCATCTGATCAGGTTAAATCTGAATTAAACATTCTGCTGCTTTCCATGGTGATTTCTTCACATTTAGTGGTTTGGCCCGGCATTGTTCCTTTATAAACCTGGTCTACTCGGCTACTCTCCCACAGCAAGTTAACAACGTGCAGCATTAGATAGATCCTTGCATGCCGGCCTTACATAAAAGGGAGCGTTACTAGAAGTGGAGCTTCTACCTTGCAGGCTGTTTATGCACTATTGACCATTTCAAATATATACATATCCAATAAGTACTCCATACAAACAGAAAAAATACGAACTGCACTTTTTTTATTTTAAATATCTACTCTTCATTAGACTGTAAACCGAAAAGGCAGTTTTTCACCTAAAATATTACATCTTCAAAATACTTTATAACTATAGGCATCAGTTTAAACAGCCTTGCTTGCATATGGCATTTAAAGCTCCTGAGTGTAATGAAAAGCAAAAAAAAAAACAAAAAAAAAAACAGAAAAACAATTGCTGATTTGATAACGTGGCTCATATTTGTACCCCTGTCGAACCTCTGGACTATTCCAGTAGTGAATGGGTTTATTAAATTCAAGTCTTAGATACAATATTAATAAAGCACAGACCCAAAACCAGTAGTTAAACAAAGGCTGGGTGTACTAGACAAAAAAGTACATTTATGGAATTTCTTAGTTATTTTGTCTCTTGGTTCTATCCAGTTGCTGGAAGGTTGCATTGGCAGAATTGTTCAGAGCATCCCAGCCTCTATATATTTGTCCCATCACCCAAAAACGAATTCTCCCTGAGATCACATATTATTGAAATGATTTGTATCTGTGTCTATAAACCCTGTGATCTCAGACGACATAAAAAAACAGATACTGGAGAAGTGTGATTTTTATAGCTATACACAGGTGATATTGTGTATACGTAAAATTCGTATATAGGCACACGTATACAGGGCATCTGTGTGTAAGTGCAACCAGGCTTTAATAAAGCATTACAGAATCCTTGGGTCAAATTCAAAGGTATTTATGCCAATTTTTTTTCAGGGATTTTTTTTTTATTCTGCAGAATGTGTCAATGTCACACACTGGGGCTACCTATAAAGATGAATTTGGGTGCAGAGAGTTGTGGAGCAGTTGGCTAAAGCATTCCATTGGCTATGGAAACTGTACCAATGTTATTACTTTGTTCCACAATTGCTGTTAATACATAACCTCTACTGCTTCTGTTTAGCCATGATCTGCATCAAAGGTAGATATACTATAAACACTGGAAAACGTACGTAGCTACAAAAACATAAATATTTATACTATGCACACAGAGCTTCTCGGGACATAGTTTCTACATACTTCTACCGCAAGGCACAGATTATTGTATATAGACAATATTCTTGCAGATGCAACAAACTGAACATCAAAAATCTTCTTGGTCCTCGCCCTGCATTCGGTTTTCTTGACTAATTTGGGTTGTAGCACAAACTATATTGCATCCCAAACAGCTCCATAACTAGGTTTCCTGGTAAACAAATAAGGTAAGCACTAGGGACACTATAAACCCGGTTTTCTGTTATGCAAAACATTAGTGCAATTCACTACTTTCATGTTTTCCTCTTAATTAAGGCTTCACCGAGCTGTGACATCTAATATCGACACAGACACACTGGGTTAACACTGGTGAGGCTGTTAATTGTTCTGCTGTCTGAAGTAGTATCTCACGGGAGGCCCTGGTAAGTCTTCGGCTTCATCTGCTTCTGGTGCAAAAGACACGGTCAGGTCTACGTATGTTTTGCCTGCTCCAGGTTTCACAAGTTTGTGCATTCTGTATGAAGAAGAACAGAGGAGCAGACATTGTAAATAAACATAATCAGCATTAATATGCCTAATATTGTAGATATGCTTAACCTTAATTGAGGGCTATTATTGGAGGGACATGAGCATGAAAAAAAATGTTTGTGAATCTAAATGTTTCACAGTGATCTATAATAATAAAGCCCTCTACACTTCCTCTATGCTAAAAGTTTTATTTTTTATGGGTTTGCTTCTATAGATGGTTTCCAAAGCCGACATGAGCATTCTCAGTAAATAGACTTTGTATATTCTGAAAATCTAAAGTGAAGAAATTTGTAGAGAAACCAAGTGAATATGAAACCTCTTTACAATCAGCGCTGTTTTATACTACAGGGTAGAGATGTGGCCAGAGCTGTAATGCGCACATTCAGGTTTCCATTGTGCCGCGACTGATTTACTGGAGCCATGTCTCATGGAGCGATCAGGCAGCAGGGGAATGTTGTGGCTGGTCCCCATACTTGTCAGGGGACCCAAGCAACAAAGAGCGTCCTTCTCTGAAGGAACACAATTACCGGATCAAGGGCTTGGGGAGGGGCTCGAGGTGGCTGTGGTGGTCTGCAGCTGTTCCCCCCCCGATCACCACAATTGTGGCGACGTGAGGGCATTTGTTTGGCATGACGTACCAGGTACGTAACAGAACCAATGAGCCCACTTGGGCATGATGTACGTTGTACGTCACTGGACGTGAAGGGGTTAAAGAACATTCATATTAATAGTGCATACTTTGATTACATTCTTCTAAAGCGGGGAAAAAACCCACCTACCTGACACAGGTAGTTATAGCCATGCTACAAAAACTTCCTTGCTTCACAGTGAGCCAATTAAATAAATTAGAGTATGTCCAGTCACTGATTGACAGCTTAAGCAGCCAATCAGTGGTAGGAATGTTCTCCCATTGAAATGGGAAGACTTTACACATGCACAATGAGGTCTAAACACTGGCCAAATGCATCTCCTGCAGGGACCCTGCACCTATCATGCATTAAAGTGCATATGATGGCTGAAGTGCCCCTCTAAGGGCAAAACCTTATTTATTCCCTCCAGGAGAGTTAACGTGGGAAAGTCCACAATTTGACCTAGGGCCAACTCAGCTACTTCTTGAGGAGAAACTCACTGGGGCTAGTCCTTCCTAATGCATAATAATATCAGGGAGGTGAAATGAATAAACTCCACTTTACTTTCTAGAACTGTGGCATAATAGCTCTCTAGAACCACTGTTCTAGAGAGCTATTATGCCACAGTTTTAGAAAGTAAAGTGTGACTTATCAAGGCACACTATCGGTCCAGATTATTTAATAAAACAGATGGTGGTAATTACTAAATCCTGCACTGTTATTGTGCCATGAGGACTGGGTTTGAAACCGTACACAAATGTACATATATTTCGCTATTCCCTGTATGCACAAACATGTATAATAGTTCCCATAATGCTATTCTTTAAAGCAAGAAGAATGCATTAATAGCAAATGCAAGGAACTTACGTAAATTTTAATCTTTTTGCATGCCCAGGCATTACAGGAACATAAAGCATTTTCACTCCTTGTACCACCATTGTTGGCTCTATTCCATACTGTTCCTAATAAAAGAAAACATTCATTACGGAGACATTACATTCTTGCAGACAAGAAGAAATCAAGAGCCCCTTATGATTAGCTCTTAAAGGGACAACACAGACCCCATTATTGACAACCAGCCACATACATGGCGAAAACCAGCATTATCAGCAAATTATAATATTAGTTAGTATAACAATATATTATGCCAAATTTCCTTAAAGAAGGTATGTGCATAAAGTGATACGGTTCACCCAGAGATAACGACCATAATAATTCTAGTAAAATATACAATAGAATTCTTACTTTGACAGCATTAATAAAATCTTGAAGTGTAAAGTCCTCCTTGCCATATATTGTCCACCTGTCCCAGATGGTAAAGGAAATGTCATTTCTGTAAAAACAGAGTAAAACACAACAGCCTTTAAAAGAGTTACTACTTTCTGTGATTTTCAACGGGGTCATCTAACAATGCATCACCGAGATCTCCCTCCCTTCCCACAAACTGGACAGGGTCAGGAATCAACCTTTATGTATAACGCAGCAGTGTGTTGTCATAAATTGTGCACAGAAAAATAATTTTGAGCACAGGAGGTCATGTCGTACCTTATTTGTGTTCTTCTGACTTCAGCAGCCTCGGTGAATACAATGATTGGAATGGCTAGATTGAAAAAGCAGTTCTTGTAGGCTTCAAAAGGATAGCCTCCTATGACCTTTAACAACTCCAGTGCAACCTGGGAATTTAGAGGGGTTATAGAACATGTGTAAAATACATTCACTATCCAAAAGAGGAAGCCCAATCTCATAATTTTAACAATCTGCTTTTGTATGCGAGGCTTTTTAATCTACCAAACACTCATAGCAAATACATTGGTGGGGGCCCACATTTCCAGAAACTGCTCAACCCTCCCAACCCCCCGGTTGTGGTCCAAGTTCCTTAGCAGGTCTAAAAATTAGGAAAAAAACAACCTCAGATGAACAACAACACAAGACATTACACCCTGTGTCATGACTTAATCAACAAATATACATTTTTGAAAGTTGATTTTTTATTTTATGAATGAAGCTCCTAACTACTAACCAGTCCAGACACTGCAGCAGTGGCCGTTGCTATAGCAGGAATGATTTTCCCAGCAATGCGCTTGGTCTTTAGTCTGTCAGCGGGCTCAATGTTGTACATTTTGGCTCTCAAGTTGGATGCCGCTGTAATGAAATTGATGTGCTCATTGCTGTCATCGTCCTTTTCGAATGAGAGCGGCTTCACTTGAAGGTCACCTACCAACAGAGGAACATTTCAACAAAAACATAGCGAAGCACCCCTTGATAATAAGATCATAACTAGACGAATGAAATGCATCCAGTGTTTAACCCCCTCTCAACAATCTGTTAATAAATGTGAAATGTGTTGATCAAAGAATTGTGGTGGAAGAAAATCACTGGAACAATTTTGTGCTGTAAAGCAAATGTCAATGCTAATTCTTTCCTGTTTTTTTTTCTGTTACATAAGAAGGAGGTCGAGAAGAGAGATCGTCAAAAAAAAGCAATCTCTGAGTTTAGATCCTAATATCGATGAACAGATTAGGCAGTGGCTGAGTGACAGAGGGTTGTAGTCAGTGGAGTATATTCGGAGCAAGGTCTTGTTACCAGTGGGCCACTTCAGGGATCTATACTTGGACCCATTCTCTTTAATATATTTATTAGTGATATTGCCGAAGTTCTTGATGGTAAGGTATGTCTTTTTGCTAACAAAGATTTGATGTTCCTTGAGGGATAAGCCAAATGGCAAACGATCTAGGTAAACTGGAAAAATAGTCAGAGCTGTGGCAACTGGCATTTCATGTGGATAAAAGCAAAGTAATGCATCTAGGGCAGTGATGGCGAACGCCTGGCACGCGTGCCGCTATTGGCACGCCGAGCCGTCTCTGTGGTCACGGCATGCCCACAGAGACGGCTCCCGCGCAGGGCCGGCCTTTGGGGTGTGCGCCCTGTGCAGTCGCCACACTCCAGGGGGCGCCGTCGCGGGGTCCGACGCCGCCGCTCATCACGGGGGTGCCAACTTGCGGCACCCGGCACCCCTCCAGAGACGGACAGTAATGTCCGCCGCTGGAGGAGCAGGCTCGCAAGGGAGCGGTATCGGAGGTCTTTAACAGACCTCCGGTTCCCTTGAGTGATTTTAAGCCGGGTTCAACCGCTCCCTTGTGATCCGCGCGGCAACAGCTGCTGTGCGCCGGGGTTTGTTGTCAGATCCCGGCGCACAGCACTGAAGCCGCGCCCACCGCTGTCCGTGCCCTCTGACCCGGAAGAAGACAGAGAAGACAGAAGAACTGAAGAAGAGGAAAAGAAGCCGAAAGAAGAAAGGGAAGGTAGGAAAGCATTAAGTGAGAGTGGATTTGTATGTGTGT
>VKOC01037156.1:0-11323 GCA_009364415.1 Spea multiplicata | reverse complement strand
AGAAATAGGCTGGAACCAAACAGTTTCACACAAAACAAAGTTCATATTGAATTTTACACCATTTGGAACAAACAAACAAAAAATACCCGACGCATCAACTGGATCCTGCGCGCCAAAAGCAACAGCAAACAATTTGCACCATCATTTGGGGCCAATCTTCCTAGAGGAGCAGACATTCGGAAAAAAGCATGCCTTACAAACCACAGACAAGAGAAAAAAGGGTCCGCTGGGCCGTTTAAGTAGAACTCTACCAAGTAAATGACATCAGGAGGGGGCAAATACTTGCCATTTATCCCAATCCCTTTTAGCTGGGTGAAACATCTAACGTGTAAAGGCTGGAAAAACTGCCTAAGGTCAAAAAAAGCAATTTCCACAGAAAGGCTAAAACGCCAGAAAAAACTCCATAAAAAACGCCAAAACGCAGGAAAATGCAGTGGCAGTTTTCTTGGCTTTTTTCCTGGCGTTTTTCATCAAGAAAAAACGCAGGACAAAAACCCAAGTGGAAACCTAGCCTTAAACTGCTTTCTTGCTAAGTGAGCACTGAAGAACTGTAGAGGTCTGTAGGAACAGACCATGTACTCCTACCACAGGACTTGGGAAGGATAAAGGGTGGGGAGTGTAAGAAATCATTTTTATATTTTTATTCTGTTCTACACATTTTAGGCTTCACTGCAACTTGAGTGCTAGGAACATATGTTTTAAACACGTAATGTAGCTATTAGAAGATCCTCTGGAATATTTTTGTATCCTATGACTGTTCCTAAATGCATACATTTACTAATTATAGTAAAGAACTTGTACACTAACTGTATGTAAAAAGGGTTTAAATACCCACGCTACAATGACAAGGTCTCTTTTACCTTCATCTCACCAAGAATACTGAGCCTGCAGTACCTGTGACTACCATCTATTCCATCATCCAGTACTGTATGTATATATATATATATATATATATATATATAATTACTTTGTTATTGAATAAACCTGCTTAAGAAGACTTTGAAGCTGTGGTCTTAATTGTTGTTTGGTCACTGGATAAAGAATAATCTAACAGGGAGAAAGAGACTGCACTATATTATATTATTGTATACCTAAATGAGAGCAGTTTAGCCCCAATTTAGACAATGGGCGGTCCCAAAACCCATTGAAAACAATGCATTTTGAGCCCGTACATGTACAGGCTTTGTCATTAAGGGGGTAACAGGTTCCTCATTAATGGTGTTCAGAGAAGGCTTTACATTGTTTGAGAGTCTCATTAAAATTAAGTGCACTGAAGTCCCACTGATTAAACTCCTTGCTAAGAATTATAGCCATGTAAAATTAGATAGGACTCACCATATTTAGGGTACTTTAGCAATATATCCCCAGCATTTTATCTGGGCTGGTCAGCAATATGTAAAAGTTATATGTGTTCTGGAAAACATGGCCGATGTGGTCACCCTAATGCCCCAACACCCATGTGTATTGCCCTCAGCTAGCCCGACACTGTATAGTTATCCCATCCAGCCCCCTCTTTAGTATTGATTTATGTGATGCCCCAACCCAGCACCCCATTTATTCATTTACTCAATTACAAACATTCATTCACTCATTCATATACTCATTCACAGATACTCATTCATTCCCTCAATCACATATACTCATTCACACATCCTCCCCACCCCCTTACCTGAACTGCAGATCTCTCAGACTTCTGCAGAGGCTGCTGCTTCCCTATGCATTGCAATCTCCTCCCAGCCCACCCTGATGGTGGCATAGACAAACTATTTTAGGTGAATGGTGGCATCAGCCAGCTGTTTGGGGCAAAGATGGCGCAGATAAACAGTTTCGGAGCAATGAAAAACTGGGGGCAAATATGAAGCTGTTTGGTGTGTTTTCACTCCAGGGCCCTGTGGTTTCTAGTTATGCCCCCAGAATGTTCAGGAATGTAATACATATTTAACCACATAATCACTATATTGAAAAAAATAAAATATAAGATTATATGTAATGTAGGATTAAATGTATCTGTTAAAATAAATCTAATCTATATTAATTGAAGACATGTAAGGTACTGTCAATGCCTAAAGTAAATGTCACTCTATATAGCCCTGACATCTTGGGGTCCTCCTTCTGTAAATCACCAAAGCAGGGCCCCAGCATTTTTTGTTATGCTAATACTGTGCATTCTTTTTTAAAGGAGAGATGGAACTTTCTTTTGATACCACATTTACATGATTGAATGAACAATGTATTAAAAAGAGAGAAACATAGAATAGAATAGAAAATTCCCTCAAAATATAACAATTCAGGTGTCCTGATTTCAGAAACACTTCAGTTGTATAGAATGTCCATACTTTTCAGCAGTTATTGGGCATATAATAAAATGTGTACATTACAGTTTGAGAGCTTTTTAATTTTTACATTTAATATGCTGGGTTTGCAACATATGCTGGGTTTGAACAAAGAAATCCAAAAATATGTATAAAAGTATACCGTATTTGGTTGATTATAAGTGGACCCCCCAAAATATAAGACTACCCTATGAGAAAAAAAAGTTTTATTAGTAAATATATACTTTATATCCTCCTATATGCCACTCTGCTCCCCAGATATGCCTTATACCCCCTATATGCCACTCTGCCTCCCAGATATGCCTTATATCCCCTATTTAACACTGCCCTCAAGATATGCTTTGCGATGGAACCCTCCATCACTGGGGCCACTGGAGAGGCCTGAAAGCCTACTCCTTATTGATTATGGGCGCTGACTTTGTAAAGACTCCTGTGGCTACCCCCAGCAGTATATCATCCCATCACTTGCTGAGGGGATTGTCTCCATCAGACAGCCAGGATATGAAAGCAGGGAGTGACCACCATTGTTTTACTTTAATATCAGACCCCTCCACCCCATGGTGAATTATTATGTTGTCCCCCCTTCCCCCCAGTTCCACAACTATAGACATTTACCCCAGCCATCCCTGAAACTGATTTGGGTCTTTAATAGATAGTGAAGGTTGGCACCCTATTGCATTGTTAATCCCGTTACTGCCCCTGTTGTCTCTGGGAGGCAGATTAAGGGGCTGGTTTGTATCCCAATATCTTGTTTATGTTAATGTGTGTTTTGCTGGATATATCCAAACGTCTGTGTCTAAAATATATCAGTTCTCCTCTTGTTGTACCTAAAGACTAGTCTTGCCTGGTTATTTGGTACTGGATAGCGATATCCCTTTAATTTGCTTGGGGATATTGCCTACGGATTGCAGGGAATTATTTTCCTGAAGGGAGAAATCGCTCTTGGACCTGGTCGGTCCATCACATGCCTTATTCCCCCTAAATGCCACTCTGCCTCCCGAATATGCCTTATATCTTATATCCCCTATTTAACACTGCCCCCCCCCCCCAGAAATGACTTATTCCCCCTATTTGCCAATCTGCCCCCCCCTATATGCTTTATACCCTCCTATATGCCCCCCAATTTACCGATGCATCCCTAGACTTGTCAAGTGTGGGCAGCTGGTGTACATCTGTGGGATGCGCACAGACAACCTCTGCTGCTACCCATGACTTCTGCCGGGGCTTCTATGACTGAGCACTGGAAGGTCACATCACGCCGGTGCTCCGTCATAGAAACCCCGGCGGAAATGTGCTTGTAGTAGCAGAGGTTGTCTGCGCGCATTGCACAGATGTTCACCAGCTTCCAGAGAGGAGGATCCAGGTCCCTTGCAGTCTTGTAGTCAGTCAAACGACCTTGAATATAAGACGAGGGGTATTTTTCAGAGCATTTGTTCGGAAAAAAACCTTGTCTTACAATCAAGCAAATAAGGCAATTTTGTAACGCAGACAACCCAGAGTATTTTATCAGAAGCATTTGTACTAGGGTAATCAAATCCTAACTGCCATTCAGGGACACTTACTTTGATGAGTGTATTGCTTCAAAGTTATGCTTGGGACTGGCGAAAATGTATTTGCCACTGCATTTTCAGTATTTACGCAATTACTGGCTACAAAAAAGGTCATTCTTCTTATACATGTTAGACATCTATTGTTTTTTGTTTCTCAATGAGCATGAACTTTTAAAATGTATAAATTACTAACCATTTATAACAAAAAGGTTTACGCATTTTTTAATGTAATAAAAACAAATAAATTACTATACATATGTTCCTGAATAAAATACTAACAGTATAGTAAATTATAAAAATAACCTCTCTGAAATATTAATGCTGTATCTAATTCAGCTCACATGGCAATGTGACAATTATCAAACACTTCCACATTATTAACACATGGCATCAGCTCAGTACCAGAACAGCCCCGGAGGGAAAGAATTGGACGGTGGGGCCCCATGAATGAAGTGCTGGACGAGGTACTCATTGTGAATTCCTGGTTTAAGGGTTAAGGGATGACTCTGCAAAATGTTTGCACTGAAAGTGTTAAGTTAGTGGCACATGCAGGGCCAGATGGGAGGGGGTATTGCAAGCCCTATATATAGGGCTTGCACTATAGGGGCAATATTTTAACCCCTTCAGTACCGGGATTTTGATACTAAGGTGTTGCTAAAGGACCGGAGCCATTTTTGTGTTTTTGCTATGTCTTTCTTCAACTGTAATTTCTTTGTTATCAATTAGTGCACCCACACAAATCATATATTGTTTTTTTTCAGCACAAGTAGGGCTTTCATTTGAAAACATATTAAGCTGGGTAGTACATTGTTTTGTTTAAAATAAACTGGAAAAGTGGGGAAAAAATGAAAAAAAACAAATGTTTTACAGTTTTGTATACATACAAATTGCACCACATTGAACCAATGGGAAAAAATTATCCAAAACATATTCATTAACTTGTCCTGATTTGAAAAACCACCCAACATGGCCAGGATTTTTCATCTACTTTTGACCACTATTGCAAATATTGCAAGGCATGCATCACATTTTTAAAATGTAATTTTTTCAAATTTGGCATGGTAGTCTAATAACTGCAATAGTTGTCACAGATAGTGATTATCCCCCCAAAATTATGTTTATGAACAGTAGATAAGTCAAGGTGTACAACTAGGGTCATTTTCAAACAGGGATTTTATTGCCAATTGCTGCCAAATTTTGAGGTTTTTTTTTTTGCATATGTTGCAATGTTGCTTTAGATTTCATATTATATTTTGTATAGAATATGCACTACTGCAAAAAACACCAAATTGTGTTCACCAACATGCCCCGGTTCCAACAAGGCCTCACATGCATGGTTCATGCATTTTTTGAGGAAGCTATGAGGGCAAAACTGGAACATGCATGTGGTTGTATGGTGCAATTTGAAACAAAAATAACAATAAATAAATGACACTGAAACCAAATTGATGGATAAACAAAGGCCGTGGTCTTTTATTTAGCTTATCACCAATTACATACATAATAACCAAACCAAAAACTTTTCATCAAACACTTTGTAACTGAATAACAATTAAACTGAAACTCTTGGCCCAAACCACAGAGTTATAAATAATCAACTCAAAAGCCGACTGCCCCAAAAGTCGATCGGCCTTACACCTTACAAATAACCCCACTTTGTTCACCCTCTCTAAAGAGAGCAACTTAACCCCAATAAAAGCCACGACATGATAGCAAAATATAATTATAAATATATATATTATTTATATTATTATTTTTTATAATATATACAATCATATATAAGGGAAGGGCGGGAGGGAGACAATTCAGCAGCTCTTCCATGCTGCTCCCTTTGTCTATGCATAAAAGAAACCCATTCCCTCCAAGCCTTAGCGTAGCTAACCCAGGTAGCTTTGGAGAGAGAATTATATAAATAATGACTTAACTCGGCGATGTTAAGAGCCAAACATTCACCGGAACTTCTAAACCCTCCTTGTCCGCCCTCGGCGCCACAGTTCTGAAAACCTTAAAGTCAAATCGAGATAAAGCGTCAGCGATAACATTTTTAACACCCTCAATATGCTTAGCTTTCAACCAGATATTAAATCGCAGGCATAAAAACACTAAATGCCGAAGCAGGTTAATCACCGGAATAGATTTAGCCCGTAGCGTGTTGATTACCCATACAACCCCCATGTTGTCACAATTCAATATAATTCGTTTATTAGCCCAATGTTGACCCCAAAGATAAACAGCCACCACCACTGGAAATAACTCCAGTAGAACTAAATTTTTAGTCCACCCCGCCGTGAACCAGGACGATGGCCATTTCTCTGCGGCCCATTTTCCTTGCCAATAAATCCCGAAACCCACCGAACCAGCAGCATCTGTATAAAGTTCTAATTCACTTGCATTAACAAAATCATCCTGCCAAACTGTAGCCCCATTAAAATCTTTCAGGAACATTTTCCAAACTTTTAAATCCTCTTTGATTTGATTGGTAACCCGAACCCTATGATGGCCCATCTTCTTCCCAGCTATACATCTTGCCATATGTCGCGAAAAAACTCTACCCATGGGCATAATTCTACCCGCAAAATTCAGCTGACCCAATAACGATTGAAATTTGTTAACCGTCACTTTTTTGGCAGACAAAACCTCATTGATAACCACTTTAAGTTTACACACTTTCTCAAAAGGAAGACGAAACTCCATGTTCACCGTATCAATTTCAATACCCAAAAACTGAAGACAAGTCGTGGGAAAAACCGTTTTATCCTTAGCTAGCGGAATACCTAAAAACTTAGAAATCTCTAAAAAAAACTATTTAAAAGCCTATTACAATCACCAGAACCCTGCTTACCTATGAACAAAAAATCATCCAAATAATGAACAATTGAATTACAACCAGCAACTTCCTTAACAAACCATTCTAAAAAACCTGAAAAAGCTTCAAAATAAAAACATGAAATTGAACAACCCATTGGTAAACACTTGTCAAAATAAAACCCCCCTTCAAATTGAAAACCAAGAGAATGAAAACAATCCGGGTGGATCGGCAACAGTCTGAACGCCGATTCTATATCCACCTTAGACAACAACGCCTCTTTGCCACAGCTCCTAACCCAGAATAAAGCATATTTAACTGGAAAATCTTCAACACAAATCTGATCATTAAGAGAATCACCTTTCGGGTAAGATAAATGGTGAATTAGCCGAAAAGAACCCTTCTCCTTCTTAGGTACCAAGCCCAAAGGAGACAACCGAAACTTTTGAAAAGGCGGATACTTAAAAGGACCTTCAATCCGTCCCAAAGATAACTCTTTTTTAAGCTTCTCACGTACCACGGAAACATTTTCACCAACAGATTTCAGATTATCTACCCAAATTAAACCGTCAACATTATAGGACGGAATCTTAAAACCATCTTTAAAACCATAAAACAATAACTCAGCCATCTGCCGGTTTGGGAAGCTGCTTAAACAACGGAGCAGTCTTGACACTATCACCGGTGTCATTGCTTTTTTGAAAAGATTCCCTTCCGCTGGCATTTCCACTATTTTTCCGAAAACATCTTGCACCTGGGTGATTACCTCCACAAAAAGTGCACTCATGCTTAAATTTGCATGCATTTAAAAATTGGCAGTGAGCTTCATTGAAAGCCCAACAAACACCCTTCTGGCGCATTTGGTTAGAGTTAGTAGAGTGAAACCTATTAGTATAATTATAACGTTGGGGTAGCATTATACTCACCCAAGTACCCACATCCTTCATACCAAATTTTAAATGTTTATGGACTGACAATTTTTGACGAAATATTTCGTCATAATTAAACCAGGACATGCCCCCGAAGTTTTTATAAGCCTCGAGGACAGATTCAAGATGTTGGAACAAACCAGAACTACTATCCTTATGCTTTTCGCAATACACACTTGAATATATGCAGAAAGCCTGCAACCAGTTATTAAAAGACCTAGGCACAGGTCTTCGTCTATCCTCTTCTTTTTCTTGCTTCCCTAGAAACTCTTTAGAAGCTGGAAGCAATGATAAAATATCAATATACTCATTGTTCCATATTTTCTCTTTTAACCCCCTGGACAGATGAAAACCCAAAGGTGACATTTCGCAAGATAAAGCCTCCTTCATATTAGCTTCATGCACCAAATTTCTCTGTCCAGCTACATTTGATCCTCCCCAAGCCTGAGCTGGATTAGGGCCCTGCCATTCTTTTAACAAATTAAATAAAGAGCCTACCATAGCATTTAACTGATTAAAATCACAGTTTGTGGACTCACCCACAGCTGTCCCTGTAGCAGCATGTCCTGAAGATGTTCCGGGCTGATCACAGACCTCCTGAGAAACGGGAGCCGATGTAGCCAGAGACTGACGCCTACATCCAGAGTCATAATGACCCTGAAGCTCCCCGTCATCTTCAAGTTGATGCCGCTTACGCTTCTTGCAGGGCTGCTTGCCTCTAAGCGCCCTGGAAGCTTGAGAACGCTGAACTGTAGAGGCTCTACAAGACCTTCTTCCGCGTTCGGCGCCCTCCACTGACGTAGACGCGCCTGCTTCCTGGTCCCGCGATGACACCGCATCTCGCGAGAACGCGAGAGCATTAAAAGAACAAGCGCCATCTTCACCGGTCGTCGACTCCTCCTCCGCGACGTCTCCAGCTTCAACCGGCTCGATAGCAGAATCCAAGTCGTCCGCAACCGGAGCAGATGAGAGGCAAGTCTTCAACCATTCTTCAAAGCCTCTTCTCCCGGCTCGCTCTCGAAGACAATTCAGCAGCTCTTCCATGCTGCTCCCCGTGGCTCTCGCTGAAAACCGCCGCTCACCAGACTCAGAGGTCAGTGCAGTCGGTTAACGCAGCCAGGGTAAGTGAACCGGTACCTCAGAACACCTCCTTTTATAGGTGCAAAACCCGCCCAAAACTAGCGCGAGCTAACGCCGAGCGCAACCAATCAGAAAAAAGCGCGGGCGAACTAAGTAGCGCGAGCTGCATGCGAGCAAAAATTTACCTCAAAAAAGGCGGTAAACTAAGTAGCGCGAGCGCATTCCAGATCATTCCTAGCTGTCCCTTGGCTGACCTTTGTAAATTAACCCCTGCATTGCCACTACACTCCCCAACAACCACATGTAACCCCGTGCTATTTGCACAGGGTTTTTTCACAAGTTTTCAGAAATTGGTTTACTGGGACATTTGGGACATTTTGGAAGCAGGGTACACTTCTCAGTATGTACCACCAGGAAATAAATATAAAAGAAACAAATTGAAACCAATGTGGCTTAGTGGGGAAGTTAAGCAGAAAATTTAAAATAAGAAAATGGCTTTTACAGCATTTAAATCAGACGAATCTGAGGCATCCTGATATATAAGATATAAGGAAGCCAAGAAAGCATGCAAAAAGGTGATTAGATGGGCTAAATGAGAGAGTGATTGCCAAAGAGAACCAAACTAACCCCCAAAAATTCTTTAAGTACATAATGAAAACATAGGTTCATTAAAAACAGAGATGGGAGTGTTGGTTAAGGAGGACCAAGAAAAAGCATAAACTTTAAATAACTATTTTTCCTCAGTATATATTAAGGAGGAACCTATGGCAATGGATATACATAGGACTACTGAGAAAAATTTTCAGTCAAACTGTGAGTGGATGGCTGAGGACAAGGTGCTGCAGCAACTAAAGAAAATTAATGTTAATAAAGCTCCGGGGCCTGACAGTATTCACCCACGAGTACTTAAGGAGCTAAGTCAGGAAATAAGTGAACCTCTGTTTCTAATCTTTCGGGATTCTTTTCTTTCAGGAATTGTACCAGAGGATTGGAGGAAGGCAGATGTGGTTCCTATTTTCAAAAAGGGTTCCAACTCTGGCCGGAAATTTATAGACCTGTGAGTTTAACTTCTGTGGTTGGGAAAGTATTTGAAGGGCTGTTTAGGGATAATATTCAAGTATTATGAGCAAAAATCAGCATGGTTTTATGAAACATAGGTCCTGTCAAACTAATTGAATTGCATTCTACGAAGAAGTAAGTAGAAGTGTAGATCAGGGTGTTTCAGTGGATGTAATCTACTTGGATTTTGCCAAGGCGTTTGACGCGGTTCCACACAATAGGTTAGTATTCAAACCGAAGGAAATTGGTCTAGATGCAAATTCTTGTTCTTGGGTAGAACACTGGCTTAGAGATAAACAGAGAGTTGTTATAAATGGTAAATTTTCAAGCTGATTAAAAGTCATGTTTCTGTGTTTGCAGATGACACTTAACTAGGTAAAGTAATACAGATATCACTGTGCTGCAGAGGGATCTAGATAGACTCTGGGACTGGGCACACAAATGGCAGATGAAATTTAATGTAGATAAATGTCAAGTTATGCACTTCGGGGTAGGGAACGCACACGCAACCTACACCCTAAACAGTAGTGAATTAGGGGTCACGACAAATGAGAAGGATTTGTGAATTGTTTTAGACAACAAACTAGGCAACAATGTGCAATGTCAGTCAGCAGTTGCTAACGCCAGTAAGGTATTGTCATGTATAAAAATCAATTCACAAGATAAAAATATAATTTTTCCTATGTATAAATCAATCATAAGGCCGCACCTTGAATATGCTGTGCAATTTTGGGCACCTATTCTAAAGAAAGATATCATAGCACTAGGAAGGGTGCAGAGGCAGGCTACAAAATTAATAAAAGGAATGGAGCACTATAGTTATGAAGAAAGTTTAACAAATTTAAATGTGTTTAGAAAAACGGCGCCTCAGAGGGGATATGATAACATTATATAAATATATTCGGGGCCAATACAAACCATTGTGTGGAAATCTGTTCATGAACAGGACTATGCATAGGACATGTGGTCATGCGTTTAGACTGGAAGAAAGGAGCTTTAGTCTAAAGCAGGGGAAAGGGTTTTTTACAGTAAGGACAATAAGGATTTGGAATTCTCTGCCTGCAGAGGTAGTTTTATCTGAGTCTGTACAGACATTTAAACCGCAACTGGATGGATACTTGGAAAAACATAATATTCAGGGATATAATCTTTAATTATGGGGAAACAGCTTATTTATCCAAGGAGAAATCTGACTGCCATTGGGGTCAAGAAGGAATTTTTTCCCTGGTTAGTGCAAAATTGGAAAGAGCCAAACTGGCTCTGCCTTCTTTTGGATCAACAGCAACAAGGAAAGGCTGAACTTGATGGACGCATGGCTTTTTTCAGCCTATATAACTCTGTAACTATGTAGAGGCCAGTGCTTAAAGTTCCTAAGTGTGACATTTATCGCCCTCATGCTACAGGGTTTGTCACACTCCCTAAAACCCAAAACACTAAACAGAAGCTAAACAAATTTTCTTTATTATTACCGTATTTGCTCATTTATAAGACAAGGTTTTTTTCAGAGCAAATGCTCTGAAAAATACCCCTCGTCTTCTAATCGGGGTCATCTTCCTGTCTCCCCCC
>VKOC01037134.1:0-12474 GCA_009364415.1 Spea multiplicata | reverse complement strand
ACTAAATTCTACACATATTAAATAAAAATATACTCAGGGATGTTGAGGTTCTAAAAAATGTATCTAATTGAGCCAACCCTAATGCATTTTGGTAGTTTTTGTGCATTCAGGTTTGTACAAACCATTATTGTTTGCTAATTTTATGCGTTTGTTCGAATCTCTGATAATTAAGAGGGTGCTCAACAAAAGTAACAAAAACACAGTCTTCAAAAGACTGGCTGTAGGAGGGTACATGTAAATGACTGATAGGTATTTTAACTTTGGCATTTACAAGGGGAAGGGACAAGCATTAAATATAAGTTTACCAACACCATTTTAAATTCTTAGTAGCATTTACAGACTAATAAGATTTGAAGTATGAGAAAATGACAGTAACTGGGTTGAGGCTGAGATTGAGGATCTTCCAAAACATTTGTCAAGTGTTAATAGTGTAGTGTAAAATTTGATGGGGTGAATGGGAGAAACTGTAGGGTATAATTAGGGTCGTCTTATAATCAGACCTCAAATAGATATCTGATTATGAGACTAAGATCCAGATCCCCCGCAGCGGTGCAGGGGACCTGGGCCCTACTGTCAACATACCGGTGCTTCTGACTCCCTAGTGTGTAGTCGTGGCAGCAGGTAGATGTCTACGCGTTGCTGCAGCCGGAAGGAGGTGCGGTTAGCAGCGGCGGTTGTCTGCGTCCATCGCGGATGTCAGAAAGGAGAGTTCCCCGCACCGGAGTTCTCTCTGACATTATTATTTATGTAATATTTGACTTCTTCATTCTGCCCTTCCTTCTTGCCTTGTTATATGGTTTTGACTTAATTTTAGAACTGCTATTCTAATCAGCATATAATGTATTCCTTTATGACTAACAACCATTATTTGAAGAAATTCTGGGTCTACCTATATAGTATAAAGGACTTCATAAGTATCCAATCCCATGTGTAGTGGTCTTTCAGTTAAGGACATAATCTACTAAACTGTAAATTAGTTCAATTTTCAGAAGGCACTGGCAACCATAGTGTAAGAAAAAGAAAGATGAAGTCCAGAATACCCTAAGCATTTTATTGCTACTATTCTATTTATTAACCTGTTTAGTTTATTTGCTGTATGAAGTATAGTTAACTTACTGTAATTTGTTTTATATTATTTACCTTATAATGGAACTGATAAAAATTATGATTTCAATGAAATTAATTGATTAATTCAATGAAAACAAATTGTTAATGTTAATTTTGGTGTTAGTGTGTGTATCTTAGAGCAAGTTTACTTATTACCCTGTGTGTAAGTGCTACTTGCACAGGGTAGGGGGCACCCAAAGCATCCTGCACCCAGGATTTGCTTATAGTTTTAGCTATAACCATATATGGACAGACTAAAGGGTCCGGGTGGATCTTTTGTGTTTCTAGACTATTTGGTTCCATGTTTCTATCCCATAATGCAGAGGCTTCTTTTTAAAATCATTGGAGCACTATTTGATGTTACAGTCACACATCTATGGTAGACTCAGATACGCGTATGCAATATTATTATTATACTTTGTGGTTCCACATGGTCTTCCATTGTATGTTAACTGAATTTGGTTACACATAACCTGCAACATGTTTTGTTTTGTGCACCAGTGTTCTAAGGGACATATTTGATGCATAATTTTCTTATGATTGTGTGGCATGAATAAATAGGAAAACACGCCTGTAAATTACTACATTTTGGTTCCAAAGAATAATAAATGTTATACTACTTGTAATCACACTGGGAATATTTGTTTTTTTAATTGTAGTGAGCATACCTAGAAACTCTCCAGGTTTCAGGTGGAGTCTCTGATCAATCTTCTCTTTCTCAAGGGCATTGGAGTGGAATCTAGTCATACCCACTCAGGCCAAATCCACCTCCCATTTCTATCCCGTTGAAAGCTATCTGGGGCTAGCCTCACCCTTGTCAGGGATTGTTCTCTTGTGCAGCTACTCCCTCCCTTGTATGTGGCTAGCTCTGCCACATACAAGTCACTCCTTTAGAAGAGCAAGAGCTCTGGGTAGCCTGCCTTGGGAAGTTGTCAGGTATGGTAATGAGGTGTTTTAAGTTTCTATAGTACCAACATTTTCAAATTACGAACAAAATCAAGTTCAGTGGGAAATAACTATTACATACATCATGCATCTCATGTTCATCACATTTAACTAGAATATTCTAAAGTTAAACATTTCAACTTTCTTTCCCAGCATTCTTTCCATTGGACAACCATGGGGGAAAACTCACAAGTGACTTTTTTTCTTTTTTTTTTCCAGATAAAGAAGAGTAACTGAGACTACCAATATATTTCATCATTTTAGCTGAGCTTCTTCTTTCTGTTCCTCCTTCCACAAAGACAAGTCTCTTGGGAAAAAAGGCATTACACAGCTGTCTAAATACTACATCCACTGGTTCATTTACAGCTGATGACTAGTTTTATTTTTTTGTGTGTGTTTTTCAAGTCCTCCTTTTTTTTTCTTAACAAATATGGTTAACTTGGCTTATAAAACAGCCGTCAAAATAAATCTGAGAACATTAGAATATCAACATAACTTTTTGTCGCGTGAAGTTAGGGCTAAGGGAAGCCATAGGAGAACTTGTTGGACTTGGCCATCAAAATTTCCCTGACAACAGCAGTTTAGCAGTTTTGAGGGAGGTTAGCTTCCTGTTCCTCAGAAGGCAGAGGTGCATTTTTGCAAGTGCTTGCACTTAAACTGAACTGCACAGAACAGAGGCTTTGAACCATGGCTTGACAAATATCACAGGGTCTAACACTGTCTTATATAAATGTTTTGTTTTGAAGATCTGCTAGAGTTGATTTTATCACCAATTGTTATATTTTGTTTATTATTTTTTCATATAAGTGTTTAGTAAAAAAAGAAGAAAAAGAAAAAAAATGCCTAATAACTCATGTCTCATTTAATGTGGTCATAGGCAAAGGACTACATACACATAGGTCAGAAATATAATTTCAAGGTCTTCCATAAATATTTGTTTCCTGGAGATCAGCATGTTAATATGCTTCTACTGCATTTCACCTTACTGTTATTAATGCACTGTAAAACCTGAGGTTGAAGAGAGGTGAAGTTTGCACTTCAATGAGAGAATATTTGTTCTTAGTTTTAGAACCTATTATTTTTATATTAACTTTTTGAAATGTATACCACAACTTGTATCACAGACTTTTTTTTCCAGTAAATGGTATTAATTCTTATGAACTGATTACCCAAATAACTAGCCTGTAGTGCATAATTTTAGTAAGTCTGAGCTGAGTACCTTGGATTTGTGGGGGAAACAACCGAATCGCTAAAAAAAATGGTGTTACAAGAATCAGTTCAGCTGGGGCCTATGTATTAAATGTTGCATCAAAATAAAAACCAGGCCTGCACAACTCCAGGGCCGCAAACAGGCCAATAATTCTGTTTATTTTTACCTGAAAATAAGTAGTTTTATGACTATAATATGCCTGTTCTCAAATTGTGATTTTTGCAGCCCTCGAGTATCTTGAGTAGTGCAGCCCTGATGTAAACAGTATGTTATGTGGTCCTAGTTTTTTGTGAAACACTTTCATAGCTTAGCAAAAATGAGTGTCTGCCTCTCTGCTAATTTTAAAAAAGGAATCCAAGAATTTTTATAACTGAAAAGGTGGCTGATAGAAGTGCAGAAAACAAATATTGTCTACAATGTGTTGTGGGTATTTGCATCGCCATAATACTCGCCCAGCTTTTTAAACAGTAGTTCTTTTTTCCAGATACCTCTGATTAGGAACGGGATGCCTCTGAAATCCCTGAACACTTCTTATACCAAAGATCGTTTATTGTTAGTGGAAGATGTCAAGTAATTGGACTAATCCTGTTTTAATGTATTTCGGCCCCAAATTAGCCATACTGTAATTCCGGTATGATGGATAGGTTCCTAAATGTATTAAATATAGTTTTTAGGATTTCAATGTATATTTTGATGTACAAAGGCAGGTACTGTAATCATATTATCCATTGATGTTGAATGCAAGAGGAGGCATGAGTTGTTGGTTTTACTTCAGGAATGACTTAGAGATAATCTACTCTATACTCAAATTCTATATCAAACTCATTTACAAAAAAATAACAAATTTTAAAATTTGGTTGTCATCACATAGTATACTGAATAGCACAATGAAAATACAAAATTTTGAAATCCTTCTTTTATATTTATTTTAATAAAATGTCTCAATTTTTGCATGTGCAGTTCATTTTCAAATTTAATAAACAGTCCCTACTGTGCGTTAAAGGCTACTATATTATTTATATTACTTACGTGATGAATTTCTGTTATATTCTCTGACTGGCAGATCTAGCGGAATCTATTTGTAGTAAGATTGTTTTTTAAGACATACTTCAAGTGTCCTGTTGATGGAGACACAGATAATAGTAATTTGTTTTAGGTTAAAATAAAACATTTTTAGACAAAAAAAATGCTCAGAACTTTTCTTTGGTACGCTAGGGCATAAAGTGAATTGCTGATTGCTGCTGCATAAAATTAATGGCAAGCTTTGATTTTTGCATCAAGTCTATCAATACAGCATTAATGAACACAGAATTTGTTATCATTAATGAACAGTTTGTTTACTCTATAAATGTGTGATATGATTAATAGTGTAACCCCTGCTTTTGTACTAAGACAGTTATCTTCAAATGAAAGCATGAGCACAGAAAGAAAAGATGAAATGGTATTTATTTAACCATGTGACTATGGGTTATACATATAAATTATCTCACAATGGCACTTTGAGTAATGAGCATACTGAAGAAAGTTTTATAATCCAATGGCAAAAAATAGTTAATGCCAAAAAATGTTGATGATAAATTTAATTTCACACTTAAACTGACAAAAACTAGTAAATACAATATAGTTTTTTGAAATTAGGTTTGTTCCCCCTATGTGCTTTTGCTAATTACATCATACATGACATCACAAATGGCATCATCAATTGCATAGTGATGGCATCAAAAATATCATTATCAATGACATGGTGATTACATCAAATCACCAATGGTGTCTGTTCTAGCGGTTTGGATTGTGGATCACCGAAACAGGAACGGACTCTTCTAGCTAATCTGTGTGGTCTGAGGGGTGGCAGGGTGGAATGGTTGGACAGTCTAAAGGTCAGAGGCAGGTGGCTTTATGTTCTGACGTTAGACAAGCATGGGTTTTAGCAGGCTGCAAGACTCTACAACTGTAGAGTGGCAAATGGAGACAAACTGTCACTAGGTCCACAATTTCTTCCACAGTATAAGGATCGAGCTTCTTACTAGGCTAAGAGAGATGGAGGTTATTGGTGAATAACCATACTTTGTCTTTTATGGAGTATGCATGATTCAGTCATTAGCTCTGTATGCAGTTGTGCATATTGGTTACTAGTTGCAATTGTTCAGTAGTTCAATTAACAAAACAATTGACCCAAAGACCGGGAAAATCAGTGGGGTGGTATCCATAGCTAGCGAAGAATGGGGAACAACTGGAGGATCTACTGTATGCAGTTGGTTGTTATAGATGTATTCAGGCAAGCAGAAAAAAGAAGTTTGAGCATGGAAGGAAGGCTGAAATTAATCTGTTGAATTCTCATACCCTTCCAGCATTGTTATGTGAAATGTATGCCAAGGAACTGAAATATGTCTGATGAATAAATGTACAGCTTCATCTATGGTTAGTACCCCCAAGCAAAGGATGATTTTTGTTTTGGGTCTAAACCATGATAGGAAGGAGGCAGTTCCACAGTGAAGTCAAGGTGATGTTCTCCCAGGACCAGGATGAAATGGGTAGTGGTTGTAGAAGTCTTTTGGGTAGTGGCTGTAGAAGTATTTTGGTGTAAAGACTTAACACATGCACAGGTGTCGCATGCCTGTACATAGGTGGTGACATCTTAGTTAAGGCTTGTCCACCAGACTAATGAAGGACAGGTCATAAATGTGGTGAAGAATCATGGATCGAATGGCATTTGGTACACATAAATGGATCCCTTTGTAATAGAGTCCTTGTGAATGAATCCATTCAACCATGCCAGAAGGACTGATTCACATTGGCAGAACAATGGACAGGTGGAAGAATTGCTTTGCGGAATGGAATTGGGTTTTGTTTTCCTAATATAAGCGGTAAAAAGCATTTGCTTTTCTGTATTTTGGATCCTGTGCAATATGTGATGTGTAATTAGCACACATGGCCCGCAGTATTTATCTAGGACATACTGTAAGTGTTTGACAGACTTGAGGCATTCAAGATAGCATAGTTTTGTTCTATTGTAGTCAATCCTTTAGGGAAGTATGAAACAGAGTGTATGTTCTTATTCAATCCTTGTAAAAGAACAGCTCCAACTGCAGTTTATGGAGGGTCTGAAATGACCAGTACAAGTAGCTGTTGTGGAGTGTTCTTTTAATATAGTAAATGCTTGTTTTGATGTCCACCGGAAAGGAACAGTTTTATTGATGAGAGCTGTTGTTGTATTTTCCTGATAGCGTCGCTAGAAATAGGTAAACCACCTTCTTTTGGTACATTCTAATATTGCCAGGTGACAAGATGTATTGAGTAATCTGATAAGAACCAGTGTCATATGGTATCTGTGCGCTTCCAAGGAAGGGAAAAAGATAAACGTCACATTCTGGAGGCAAAGAGGATATTATATAAGTATACTACGACAAATGAATGCAGCATAGCTTGGAAATTCAGAAAGTGAAGCTGGGGCATTGCAGAGCCTGTATGGCATAATGGTATATTCATAATGGCAATACGAGAATGAAATGTTTCCAGCTCATACATTTGTGTACTAGGTTATAAACTTCACGTTAATACAATTTTGAATAAAGGTATGACCCTTTTAAACAGTCCATAAGTTCTGGTACCATATGCTCTGGTATCAGTTCTTAACACAGGGTTGTAAGCCTCTATCCTTCTTAGCCACAAGAAGATACAAGCTCCCAAAAAGAAAGGTGGAGGGGCAGGTGAACCCCTTCTGTAGATTCTCAGGATTATATTTTTTGAGATCTGTTAACTCTGGCTCGGCCAATGGATATGTAAGCCAAAACAGAACTATGATGCTAGGAAGTAAGTATATGATGGTATCGATGAGGAGGAAGGGTGTCAACTCTGAAGATGCCAAGAAAAGGATGACAATCTTTTGGGAGTTTTTGCAAAGTATCCTGGAAAGAGGAATAGGAGGAGTGAGAGCCACAGGTTTGGATACATCAACAAAACAGGTTTCACAGCATAGACATGGGCTGCACTTCCTGTTGCCACACATGCACATCATTCGTGAGCGCAAGGCAAAGAAGGAGACTGCTTTGCCGTCTAGTGGGTATGCTTTGAGAATTCCTCCAGATCACTGAAGGTAAAACACAACAGCAGTGGGGAACAATGGCATCAATGGTGACAGTACAAGTAACACAATCAAGTACATCACAAATCACCTTATCAGTGTCACCACAAGCAACATGAGAGATCTAGCACCAGTGCTTTTGCCTAATACCTCTGAACAACACCTGGCAACAGTAACGTTATTTAGCTTTTGTAGCACTTACAGCCTTGTGAAAAAGAAAGTACACCCTCTTTGAATTCTATGGTTTTCCATATAAGGACATAATACAAATCATCTGTTCATTAGCAGCTCTAAAAATTAGGTAAATACAACATACAAATGAACAAGAACACATGACTTATTGCATTGTGTCATGATTTGTTCAACAGAAATAAAGCCAAAATGGAGAAGCCATGTGTGAAAAACTAAGTAAACCCTAACTGCTTCCAAAAAGAATTAAGATGCTAAGTAGCAGATATGCACTGCTGATCAAAAGCCCTTGTTTTATTGATCATCAGCAAGTGCGACTTCACTATAAAAGCTGAAGCTTTAGCAGTTTGTTGGTCTGGAGCATTCAGGTGTGTGTTAACCAAGAAGGAAATACTTCAGCAATGATTGTAGTGAAGCAATTGTTGCTGCCATCAATCTGGGAAGGGATATAGGGCTATTAAAAGTCCATCATTCTACATTGAGAATGACTATTTAAAAGTTGAAAACATTCCAGACTGTTGCCAATCTTCCCAGGAAGGGATGTCCCAGCAAATTCGCCCCAAGTTCAGACCATGCAATGATCAGAGAAATTGCGAAAAAATCTCAAGAATAACATCTCAGACTTTACAGGCCTTTAGCATGTTAAATCTTAAAGTTAATTAAGAAATTAGAAACAGACTGAAATAGAGACTGTTTGGAAGTCTTGCCAGGAAAAAGCCTCTTCTCATGGCACCACGGCTTGAGTTTTCAAAGTTGCATCTGAATAAACCACAAAGCTTCAGAAACAATGTCCTTTGGACAGACAAGACCAAAGTGGAGATGCTTGGCCATAATGCACAGGGCCACATTTGGAAAAACCAAGCACAGCATACCAGCACAAACATCTTATTCCAACTGTCAAGCACGGTGGTGGAGTGGTGATGAGTTGGGCTTGTTTTGCAACCACAGGACCTGGGAACTTTGCAGTCATCGACCAAGAACTCTTCTTTATCACAGAATATTCTAGAGTCACATGTGAGACCATCTGTCTGACATCTAAAGCTTGGTGGAAATTGGATTAAGCAACATGACAAGGATCCCAAGCACACCAGCAAACCTACAACAGAATTGCTGAAAAAGAAAAGAATCACGGTTGCAATGGCCCAGTCAAAGCCCATACCTCAATCTGATTGAAATGCTGTGGTGGGACCTTAAGAGAGCTGTGCATAAACAAATGCCAGCAAACCCTAAAGCAACATTGTAAAGAAGAGTGGGCTAAAATTCCTCCACAATGATGTGAGACTAATTAAGTCATATGTGTGTGTATGGGCCGGTGTGTGTAAGTATAGATATTTGTTAGCTGGTGTGTAAAGGCAGTATATAATATAGCTATATATATATATGATATTATATATATGATAATATATCATATATATATGTTGTGTGTGTGGTGTTTTAAAGGACAGTATGACATGTATATGTGTGTGATGTGTGTAAGGGCAAGTGTAACATGTATGTAATGTGTGTAAGGCAGTGTACATGTATGTGTGTGTGTGTGTGTGTGTGTAAGGGCAGTGTACAGGGGCATTAATAGAAGCCTCAGGGCCCTGGTGTGAGAATCACCCCAACCCAAACTACCCCCTTCTCAGGCTATCTCCACTCTCTCCCTCCCTCTCACTATCTACCCTCCCCTACCCCCATTCTCACTATCTACCCTCTACCTACCCCTCTCATACTATTCGACCCCCCTCCCCCCTTCTCAGGCTATCTACCCCTCTCCCTACCCCCTTCTCCACTAATCTCCTCTCCCTACCACCCTTCCTCACTAATCTACCTTCTTGCCCTACCCCCCCTTCTCACAATCTTTCCTTCTCTCTACCCTACAGTAGGGTGATGTGAGGCAGTGTATGTGTATAGTGGTGTAAGGCAGTTGGTATGTGGTGTAAAGGCAGTGTATGTGTATTGTGTGTTTAGGGCACGGCTGTTTGTATAATGGCATGTACATGCATGTTATGTAAGGGCAGGGATGGTACATGTGTGTGTGTGCATGGCAGTTTATGTGTATATGTATGTGTGTGTAAGTGGCAGTCGTATTGTGTACATGGTGTGTTGTAAGTGGCTATTGTGTACGTGTATATGTTATGTGCTGTATAAGGCAGTGTATGTGTATATGTGTGTGGAAGGGCAGTGTATATGTGTGTAAAGGCAGTGTATGTGTATATGTATGTTTATGGGCAGGTGTGTGTAAGGGTCCTGGGAGGGAGGCTAACATTAGCCTTTTAAAAAAAAATCTCTGCTGCTGTAGACTACTCTTCCAATGATACTCAGCCAGCATTATGGTGGGCACCTAGCTGGCTGAGAATCATGGGAATTTTTGTTCACAGCTACCATCTGCAGCTTTATTGTTGCTGCACTTCCCATGATGCTCAGCCAGCATCATGAAACATTAAGTTCTACTTACCGAGAGCTTCTTTTCCCTGCCAATCCCTGGTGACACTGATGAGAGACTCCTCCTCCGTACCTGAGATAGGGCAGGACTCAAAAGGTTAAAAGGCCCCTCCCCTCCTAGCACCCTCAGTGAATATCAAAGACCACACAGGAAAACAGAACTGCTGCAAAAAAAAACATTTATTGAAAGGAAGGGAGGGAACCAAACGTGTCACCAGGGATCGGCAGGGAAAAGAAGCTCTTGGTAAGTATAACTTAATGTTTCCCTGCCATCCCAGGTGACACTGATGAGAGATATAGCAAAGAAGGGTGGGAAACAAAAACCCTCAGGGGGAAAGAACAGCCCCAAGAACCGTATGACCGAACAGCGCATCCTCCTCCACAATCTGATCGAGTCTATAATGTCGTCAAAAGTACTCAGAGTTCCCCACGTAGCTGTCTTGCAGATGTGTTCAGGTGAGACGAGACATCGTTCAGCCCATGAAGTGGAAACTGCGCGGGTAGAGTGGGCACGAATCCCGGGAGGGGGAACCCCGCCAGCTGCGGTGTAACCCGGGGGGCTTAGACCTAGGGAGAACCGGCTCAACCTAGAGCCGTAAAAAATAACAAACGGGAGACGAGTCCTCCCTACCTGATGTAGGGCAGGAAAAAACACTGAGGGTGCTAGGAGGGGCCTTTTAACCTTTTGAGTCCTGCCCTATCACAGGTACGGAGGAGGAGTCTCTCATCAGTGTCACCTGGGATGGCAGGGAAAGTAGTATGCCTGTCAGAGCCTCATGGGAATTCAATTTAATGTGTTGGTTATTTTTAATATGCATGACTGCTGACAAAAACTAAGCGCGCGACATTGTAAAGTGCAATTGCTTGTATCGGTGGGTTCCGCGAGATTTAAAAAAAAAAAAAAGTGTCCCTCTTTCACATTTTGAAATGTTGTGAGCTATGATAACATATAGTACACCATGGGTGGGGCTGACTTATGCAACATATTAGTGCACCATGGGGTGGGGGGGAAGAGTCTGTCTGCCAGATAACTCCCTTCAGCAAATCATGAGATGATATATTTCTGGGGGCAGACACAGCAATCTTTACAATGCCAGGGCCCATAGTCAATAGGGAGGAGGCTGGCTGTCAGGCCTATCCAGTGGCCCCAGTGATGGAGGGTTCCTTTCATCAAATGACATGCTTAAAGAACCAGTTTAAGCTTCCCTCTCTATAGGCTAACTTTCTTAACACCCAACCCACTACTTTCAGTGTTACCTTGCCACTACCCTCTCAGTCTTTCCCTGGGAATGTCTCATGAAATGTTGTGAGCCTACCCACTTAGAACATTACCAACATATAGCATATACATGCTATTTAAATCTGACTTCTAACATTTTCCACACATAATCGTCCTTTAAAATCTGTATGGTAGTGGAGGGATCTGTGCCTATCTGGTAAGTTGGGTACTCACATATGGCTAAATATTGCTATCTACAACTTAAGCAGACAAGCGCACACACATCCAGACACCCATACCTGCATAGCTAGATATTCAAAACGAAAACACATGCTTAACACTGACATACATGCACACACACACCCAAACACTCACACAAACATACCCAAAAAAAGACACATGTTCACACACGCTCCTACCCAGACACACATATACTGTCATATCCAAAGACACGTTCACTAAAATACCCCCACACACATTCACAAACATACCCCCAGACACACACAAAAACATATCCAAAAACACATGTTCACACACTAACATACCCAGACACACACACTAACATACACCTGTGCTGAGCTGAGTCTTATGAATATGCATAAGGGTCAGATAACAGGAAGTGGGATCATGCATCAGAGAGAGCTAGAACTTGAGACACCCAGAGTATGGTTCAAAGCAAGCACCTAAGGTGCATTGACACAGAACTGGAATAAATAAATGTTGACTTAAACAGAAACTTGTGGATCATTCTTCATACCAAAAAGGGGTGAACAACACAACACCTACATACTAACATACCAAAAGACACACATTTACACGCTAACATACCCAAAGACACATGTTCACACACTGACATACCCAAACATGGTAACATCTCATCTCATAAATCAATACTGAATGGAGGGGCAGGTTGTGGGCACACATAGCGCTGGCTGTGTTGAAAATACATATTTTTTATTGTATTAGCTTAGCCTGTCCAGGTGTGGGTGGCAGAGCTTGTACTGGTGTGTATGTGTTTGGGTGTCGGTGTGGCAGAGCCTGTCCTGTTGTGTGTTTTTGGTCATCTATTGTCTGGTGCTTTGATTACTGTAGGAATAGATTGAACTAATTAACTAATTCATTTTTACTTATCCAGAGATAAAACGCCCTCCTGAATTTATAGTAACTTTAGAGGACAAAACATTCTAGGCCCAGTGAGAGCAAAAGTTTTCTATTATTTATTCTGTTTCAATTTGCATATTTTATTGAAAAGCAATTTTGGCTTCAGGCGTCCTGTTAGAATATTCTTTGTCTTGA
>VKOC01037132.1:0-12156 GCA_009364415.1 Spea multiplicata | reverse complement strand
CTTTTCCCTTTTTTTTTTTTATAAAGGATCATCTTTTGATATTTTGTGCTACAGCTGGACTTTATTAACTTTTATCTATTGTTTCCATTTCCGGAAGCTTTCGAAATGTTTTACCTTTTTTTTTTGTTTTTAAATTCCAAGTTAAAAACAAAAGAAAAGAAAAGAAACAATGTAAAAATATGTTTATAAATGTATACAAATTTCATATATAATCTATGAAGAGTATTGGATGCCAAGGTGAAGGTCTAGATGTCCAATATAATGGCCAAGCACACGAGTCAACACCCAGTCAATAGATACCATTGGTCATCCAACAAAAATACATTTGTACATCGTGTGGCCTTCAGTGCTTTGATCTAAACCCAACATTTCCATGATGACGCTTAACTTTTCTTTTAGAACGAAACTTTGTATCCTTGGCACGTAGAATCCACGAGTGGGGAGCTCAGCGCCCTCTGATTTCTTTAAGCGTGACTTGAACACGCGTGTTGTGTAAGAATGCATGGGATAGACGACTGGTTAAGGACAGATGACAGGGGCCGATTGGGGCCGATCTGCCTGAAAATTCTGTCTCTTTGATTTCATCATAGCATGTACCACTCTGGAAGAATATTACATGATTTCACCTTTTTTTCTTTATATGAATATTTTACACACACGTATTATATATATATATATATATATATATAGAGAGAGAGAGAGAGAGAGAGAGAAGAGAGCAGCTTATAAGTCACATGGGTCCTCATCACAATCAGGAGCAAGAGGAGTAAATCTATTCTTTTAATAAAATAAGTAATATAAATTAATAAATAAATAGACGCTTTAAGAAAAAAAACACAAACTTTTCAACCACCAGAATTAGAAAAAATGGAAGAAATATATAAAAATGGTTTCACTTCTTTGCGCAGGAGAAATGAAGGCCGTATCACGTCGAGATCGATGAAATGAACAAATAAAAATCTAGTATTGTGACAAGCTGGGCATCGTTTGACTTTATTAAAATATCAATGCAGCAGCTCGTTTCTCATAAAATTCTGATTCCCACAAACCCCAGAGGTCTCCAAATGCAAAATACATCCAAGGCAAGCGAGGAAGGAAAGCGAAGGGAGTATATCGTTTAAACTAAGTGCAGTCGACAAAAATGTACATTTTTATGGCAGGACGTTGTAAAAAAGGGAATCATGTGTTGTTCTGGGCAAATACAATATATTCTTTAGCATTTAGGGGGGATATATGGCAGACGGCGTTCGGAAAAGGATTCCTTACAGGTGGGGGTTACGAGAAACAATGTCTCATTCAACGCGAGTATCTGGTCTTAACATCAAGTCTTGTTAGTCGGGCCAAGAAACCAATTGTGTCCTCAAAACAGAGCCCTAAAAAAGCGTGAAATTATTGAAGATTCTGGTAAAGCACAGAACAGCGGATTTTATATACAATTTATATATATATATTATCTTTATCTAGTAGCGCTTTCTCGTTACATTTGTTGAAGACAAGGCTGAACCTCGTCATAAAATGGAAAATGTACATTTCAGACACTCACAGTTCATTAATAGAATAAAATGATGGGTTTTCCAGCAGAATTATATTTTAATAATATAATATATATATATATATATATTTATATATATATATATATATTATATATATATTATTTATAGAGTGACTTTCCCAATATCTGCAAAAAAATAGTTTTGTAAAATTAGATCATTCTAAGTCAATTAATACAATTATGATATTTTGATATGGGAAAAATAATTATTGAAAATATTTAATTCAATACAAAACAAAATAAAACAGAGTGAAAATATTCTTATTTATAGTAACACTAATGTTGTATAAAAACAAATAATATATAAACTAAAGCCGGACCACTAAAATGTAATATCATTCATGTCATTCCTGGTCTGCAAAACCCGGCAGTTAAATATTCCATTTAACCGAATTAGAAACTCGGACTGTGTCAGCAGCTCGGCCCCATCCGGCCCCCTACTTCTACTTGCCCGTTTCTCCTGCTGTAAAGACTCAAACCTTAATCAGTCGTTGGTCTCGTCTTAGATTCAGGAGCCGTATGTCCATTCCATGCATGTTTAATACCCTCACTGTGTTACCCTCTACCACTTCTGCCGGGAGGCTGTTCCATATATCCACCACCTTCTCAGTAAAGAAACACTTCCACTGTGATGCTTTAGGTAACATCACTTTTGCTCAAGAAGCAGACATCATGCTTTACATCTGCTGTTGAATTAAACTTCATCCTTAAGCAGCCCTATCGCTGTGAGGTCATCACACCAGGATATTAGTAAAGGTAAAATAAGTCCGATTTTAAACGGAATGTTTTACGTTTTCTAATATCACTGATTTTTCTGAATTTTATAAAATGTTATCTTATTTATTTTATTTCATTTTTATTTAATTATTTAAGATGTCTGCGTTTCCGCGGCTTCTCCTTCTGGTTCTTTGAAGCTCACAAAGTGACCTTAATGTGGCTAAAGATTTGCGAGAGGGCGCGCTAGGCTCGTCCGCGGCATTCAGGCTTCTATTAGGTAGATGAGTCTGGAATCGCAACCCGCAGAGCGGCAATCAGGGCTGCCCACGGAGGCTAATAGCAGGAATTTTCTGTAATCGTAATGGCGGTGGACGAAGAGTACAATCCAGCGCGAGAATGGGGGCCGCACATTGGGCATTTTTTTAGGCTGTTAGCAAATTCATTATTATGATTGACGCGCTCTGGTAAAAAAAAAAAAAGTTGGCATTAAAGCAGATTGAAATAAATCTTGGTAAATAGTTAATCTTTAATTTTTAACTATATTATTTTTAACTATTTTTAACTATATAGTTAATCTTATAAGGACAAAAATGGGGATAAAATAAAAAATAAGTGAGTTTAAGACGTTTTAAACAGACTCTAAAGTCTTTTTTTGGGGGGACGACTAAAATCATTAGGAATCATTGTATTTTTACGAGCATGCATCGATATCAGGAAAATACGTGTTAAACATGGCGGCGGTGGTCTAGAACTTCTAGAAGAGACGTGGGTGCTAGACTTGTGGACACAACCCAAAAAGTATTCAGACACATCTCTCTTTTCATTTTTTGGCCCATATAGTTCCAGAATAAATTTAGTTTTCTGATATTTTCGTTTGGACAACATTCGGAGGGCCTTTGTCAGATGAGATTTGTTGTCACTCACTCTCGCTCACTCGCACCCACTCTCATACTCCAGCTCTCTCTCTCTCGTTTATTGTCTGGCTACCTTCTCCACAGCTCCACTTCTCCTTCTCCGCTGGTCCATCAGCCATCTGCATCTGAATTGATGTAGTGTTGCATTCATGAGGTAATTCGGTGATGCGTTTTCATCTAGGCCGACTATGCCAAGTTGGCAAGTCCAAGTGGGCCGGCAAACCACCTGCTGCGAAGCCAGGGGGCAGATTGTCCTCTAAAGCAAGTATTCTCCTTGTGGGTTGTTGGCCAAATGGGCCGGTTATAGAGGAGGCCTCCAATCTCCCCAACCAGCCCATTTACGCTATGGAAGACCTGGGACAGACAACATTAAAAAGCTCGGTGAGACGTGGGGCGCTGGGATTACACTTTATATCCCAGTGAGGATGGTCATTGCTGAAGGGGCAGCTGGAGGCCCTGTCCGTGGCCAGGCCTAGGGCAGTGCCAAAGGTAAATAGGCCTCTAGTGTGATTAAGTAGCATTTGAGGACAATATGGTCTACCTTTAACCCTAGATCCATCAACAAGTCGAGGTAGTAGTACATTTTTTAGAATAAACCGCAGGGAGAACATTCCGTTATATCTCAAGATGGTTTGTAAATGTTACGGAAAAGGTCAAGTGACGATGCATCATTCTCTATAATAAAATAATGAATACTTGCACAAACCTAAGTACGAGCTTCTATCAACAGGGACATAGAATGCAGGGGAGCGCCGAAATAAAATGTTCAACTCTGGGATCTAGGGGTGTAATTATTTCTAACTATTCAACCGCCAAAGTGCCAACGCAAGCCTTCGGATATTCCATCAAGGCGATTTTAAGATCTACCTGGGCGTGTTGTTTTGACACATTGACCTAAACAAATAAAAAGATAAGGTCTATCTATTATTATTACAGTATTATTATTATTATTATTTATTATTATATTATTATATATTTTATTTTTATTGTTGTTATTATTATATTTTATTATTTTTGTATTATTATACTATTATAAGTATTTATTATTATATTATTTTATTGTTATTATTATTATTATTATTATTTATTATTATTATTATTATTATTATTTATTAGTGTCATCATGCGGCTATTTGAATCTTCCTTCAGCTTATAGTATCTCCAAATTAGTTATTTTCACTCTTTTAATTTTTGGTGTGTTTTGAGCAAGGCCATGGAAGCACCAATTTCCGAAATAAAATATTCTGCATTTCAATGATTCATCCTAATTTTGTCGAGAAGAACGCCGCTAATGTCAGTAGATCTGGAACAATGGCATACATAGCAATTATCCAAAGGAAAAGAGAGATTTTTGTGGGGGAAAAAATATACATTTTTGAGAATAAGACGTGAAGGAACTGTTGAAACCGAAGATGTCTTGAGATTATTGCGAGGAGATGGGTCACAGGAATGTCTGACTCAGGGGAAAATTTCCAAAAAAAACTTTTTTTTTAACTTTTAATTTCAAGTATAATAACAAGATTTCAATGGTAGAATTAAAAAAATGTTCCTGGCTGAAAAATAATATGTCTTTTCACCAAAAAAAATCACACACAAAATGATATTGTTTTAACTACAGAAACATCTGGATTTTTTAATTTTTTTTTGGAGAAATTTGCACATTTCCTTGAAAATTATTATTATTTTTAAAAAAACTTCATAACTTTATTTCAATGTTTATTTATTTTCCTGGTAGACATTGGATTATTTTGTAAACAATTATGACTTTTAAAAACAAGGAATTTATTGTCCAAATATTCAAAAATTCAAATAAAAACACCAAGTGCACATTTGCATATGAAGCCTTCTATCCAGGAAATATTATATTATTCTACATTTTTTAGCATTCATTGTCCAAACTAAGATAATTTAGAATTTTTTTTCCGCTGCCAACCAAACTAAATAGAATTTGGGTGCGAGGTGAAAACGGTTCAGCCCATTTTACTAATAGCTTACAAAGAGCAAATTACTTCCAATGTTCTTTTATAATGAAAAATAGAAAATAAATAAATCTTCGGGCGTACAGGTAGCAATTTCTACGTCAGAAACCGAACGCCCGCCGAGAATGGAATACGGTTCATGAATCTTTACAACTCAATGAAATTTGATTTTAACATTCGGACAAGCAATTGTATTTTTTCTTAATATTTTCATAATCTTTTTTTTTTTTCAAATGTCTTGCAAAAAACCATTAAAGGAATTTTTCTCGTATGAAATATTTTAAAATTCCGGTAAAATAACTGTTTTTCTGCTCGTTCTGTTTATAAGACCCCAGTATTCCACCTTTCAATGCTTTTCACGATTAATAATCTTATTAAAATAAATATAAATAATAATATAATAATAAATATGTTTATGTTAAGCTAATATATTAACAGTCTTGATGTTTATTTTATTCCTCGATCCTGATTATTATTTTGAATTATTGCGGCAACGGCTCTCCTTTTATAATGAAAACCGAGGCAGACGAGCCTTTTACAGAAGCCGAATACCTTTTTTTTTCCCCCGAAATGTTGAAGACAAAACAAAGTTTTGTATAAATAATACGCGAAAAGATTTCCATCGAGCCAAAGGCAGAACTTTCCCATTAAACATTTTAATACCTACACCGCAAGATTTCTTGAAACATCTTTTTTTATGTTGTGGACTGGATGAAAATGTTAATGAAAAAAGTCGGTTGACGGGAAGTCATTAAACATCCCGATACGGTTAACGCTTTCGGTTTACAGATGCCAGTTTTTTTCCTAAATCTCTCATTCTGCTGTTTTCTATGTGTCCCTTATACAGAGGGCCCTTGTTGGTTTGGGAGACGGCCATTTTGAATCTTGAGACACCTCTACAACCCAACCAAGTTGGACGTTGGACCGCAGACTCTCTCGGCCCTTTGGCTTCAGCTGGTGGTAACGCAAACCTAAGGCTCAGTCCTTTGAGGACAGCCATTACCCATCACTAGACCTAATGGATAGAGGTGGGTGACGCCTTTCACCCATTTTTCACTAAAAACACACTATTTTCACCCAAAGTTTCCACGTGCTGCTAAATCACATAGATCATAAGAACGATTCAGTTAACTAAGTAGTTGCTGCGCTTCTTGTGGAGGCCTCGCCGTTCCTGCTGGGGGTTTTGCCAAAAGATATATAAGATATATAAGATATTTCCAAATAGACCAGCTTGGCCTTTTGTGCCCAAATCTCCCTGTGGACCCACACCATTCTACGAGATTATCCATTTTGACCCCAAAATCCTATCGTTCTCCATTGTCTATTATCGTGCCAATTATTTTATTTTAAAAAAAATGAGGGCACATTATGCAATTTTAATCATTTTCTCTGGAAACTGACAAAATGGCGGCAGAACGAGCTCTCTATAATAGAAAAAGATAAAACATTTTGATTTTTGCTTCTATATAAATAAATAGAGAACGATTTAATGGAATGAAAATGATTTTTATTGACAGCGTGTATTTCACCGGCACGGGCTCATCCGATTGCACGATAACATAAGTAATTATTGAATATCTAAAACTATTTGCGTCTTTATTGATTCCCTAAACACAGTAAATGTGCCAGATTTTGAGAGGGCGAGCAGAAATCATAATTGTCACTTTATTAACCTTTAAAGTATTTTATTAATGTAATTTAATATTAGTCGTGTGAAATATTATTTTGCAATGCAGAAGGATAATTCATGCAGATTGGTCTTAAGAAATGAGTTCACTTTTTATATCTGGTTTTATTGGCGTAAGAAGTCTTAAATTTATCCCCAAATCAACATGGGTAACAGCTATGAAAAGCTTCTTATGTGTTTTGCTGCAATCCGAGACTTTAGGTTTTTAACTCTTTGACAAACACGTCTATTAAATATTTTCATTTCCAGCAGGGACTGGAGCAGAGGAAATCAGATTTTATTCCCCTACATTTCTTCTGCAATATCAGAAATTATAGAATTTTTCTGTAACATTTAGCATTATTTAGTATTTTTTTCTAACATTTAACAATTTTATTTTTTTTATTTTTCTTTATTCAGTATTTTAAAAATGTTACCTGAACCAATCAACAACAATCAGTAACTTAACAATAGGGGAGAGAGTAGAGGATATATGATATGTTCATATGTTCATATATGATATACATATATATGTCTAATGTAAACATTATTAAATGCAGCATACATCATTAATTTGTAGAATTTGGGAAATTTGGCTGGCCAGTTCTACGGTCCTGTTGGGCCTTGGGGGAGAACTCTTTAAAAACTTAAAAAAAAAATTCAAGCAGGGTGCTACAAAAATAATAATAAAAATGAAGACTTTTTTTAATTTTTATTTTCTTAATGATTTTAACTTTTGAATATATTGACTTGTCGTACTCCCATTTAGCTTAATTAGGGTTTTTTTTCCCCTTCTTCTGGATCAAGAATAGGAAGGTTGGGTAGAAGGGTTGAACTTGATGGTCTTTTTTTCAACCTCATGTACTATGTAAACTGTATATTGTTGGTTTCGGGCCCCTACTTTCAAATTACTGCATTTTTAAGTCTCTCTGTTACAATGGTAACCCCAATATTCCTCCTCGAGACCTCGACTCCTGCATTTAAAACCAAAATTTCCCGGATCCACCAAAGAATCAAGTAAAATGACTATTAAAAAAATGTATATGGAGGAGAAAATAATAAAAAAAAAACATTCACCAAATCCTCTCTTTGATATAATGCTAACAAAAAAATTTTTTTTTTTAAATAACTAGAAATTAAATTTATATTTGAATAGAATATTTGCATTATCCTATTTTTTTCGATTATCCCTTTAAGTAAAACAGAATATCATTTTTTTTGGTTTTTTTTTTAATCAGAATTGCCATAAAGTTAGCGTCGTAAGGAGAAAGCCAAACATTTTCCCCAAACATTGAATTAGGCTTCAGTTCCAACTATGACATAATTTCATTCTGATTATATAGAGCATAGGATTCAAATAATTGACTCCATTTTTTTTATATATTTTTTTTGGGCCGTCATCCAACCGTAACACACTTTCCTTATTTTTCTGTAATTTTTTTTCCTCTTAAAACCTTGGTATTATGTGTGTGGAATTGTTTCGTAAACAGTAGCCAAATTGATCTTCAAAAGATTACCGTGATTGTCAGCTGCCCCCCTTTTTTTATTTTCGAGCCAACTCTGATCACTTACATGTCTAATGCGTGTAAGCCGCAGAGTAACCGTTTCCATATTGCATTGTATACGAAATTTAAAGACGGGAGTCTGGAATGGAAGCTAAAAAACTGTCTGGAGGATGGATTGCTAAACAGATAGTTATTTGAGTTCCTGAACAAAATCAGTTACTTATGTTCCAGAATTAAAACGAGTAACAGAGCCGCTTACATGCGTAATTTTGCCAAAAGTAATGTTGACCATTAAAAGAAAATTTCAACAAATTGAAATCATCTGGATATATCTTGGCAGAGAACAAAAAGCTGACTCTTTTTTCCCTCGACCAACAGATCGACGAAACCACAACAGTGGTGGAAGTGGGTGGCCGACGCAGCAGACGCGGCAAGCGTGCGGCTACTTTGTATAAACACTGAGATACATTGTCACACAGGTAGGAACATTTTAAGAAGTTTGAAAATTAAAACTTTTTCATGGTTTGGAAGATTTTTTGGGGATTTTTTTTAAAGTGCTAATGAGTGAAAAGTCAGCTACATTTTTTCAAATAGCTCCTGACGTAAGTGAGTGAGATCCTACAGCGTGCTATGTATGAGGTTTAATCTTTGATGGATTTCAATTTGGTAAAGTCTTTTTTTTGTGATCTTTTTGCATGGAAATAGTGTGAAAGTGAACCGAAATGCTGTATTTTTTTATAGTACCTTATATTTAACTATATGGCAGAAGTAGGCTGGGGGGGCAAATTCATCTACGTGGCCTCGTAGTAAAGCAGCCCAAAGCACATTTGGAAGACAACAAAGCCCGATGTGTATTCGGTCTAAAACACATTAAAGGAGGAATGTGTAAAAACGCATAATGCGAACGCAGAAAGGATCCAGTCAATGAGTACGTTCTTTCGAAGGCTCTGGAACTCTAGACATCCGGGTGGCTTTGTGTTGGATTTTGAGTTAACACACAATAAAGCTTCAGGCGGCGGTCCAAAAATCTTGAAATCAAAGAAGCCCAGAATTGACCCCATTGGCAGCCATTCTCTGCAACATGGGGCTCGGAACTCCTACCCAGAGAAAGACTCTGCTGACGCGGCAGGACCCGAGCTCGGCTACGAAAGGAGAACAAGGGAAACATTTTGGTTTCCAAACAAATATCCGGTCTGGATTTGGAGATTATTGGTTATTCTGGGTTACTGTAAAACTTAAAAAGAGGCGTTTTCAAAACATTTGGGTACTCAATTATTTCAACGTTACAATTCTGTCGGTGCCCCGGGTCCTTTAATTCTTTTTCTTGGTTGTGGGGGCATCCATAAAGATCCTTTCCCATCGGAACATTCTTGTTGAGAGAAACTGTTGCAAGTGCGAGAGGAGCTCAGGTCCCGGGGATGGCCAACGAACGATATATTGAGTAGTAATAGTCGTCAGCCCATAACAGGGAGTCAAAGTTTAGTGAATTACCCTGGACTTTGCAAATGTACTTCTAACACAATTTGAATTAAGCAAAAAGTGCTTTCGGGTTGACAATGGGGGCTATTTTAAGACCTTGGGGGCAGAGATTCTGTAGAACCCCCAAGACCAAAAATAAACATTGCTTAAGTGTGTATTTTATTGGGACTCTTCTCCTTGGCCAAAATGTGGTCTGAGAAAAAAAGGGTAAAAATGACCTACTCATGGTTTCTCCGTTGATCCTCACCCTGATACTGAAGGGGCGCCCCCTTGTGGATCCTGGGTGAATTATCAGATTTATAGTTAAAGTGACCTTATTACCAATTCTAACAAAAACTGTAAAGAATGAAACTGGAGGATGAACCTGTTGGACTTACATCTTTTTAAATCTAAATTATTGTTTTTTTTCTGTTGGATTTGATTTAGTTTTATATTTCTGAAGCACAAAAAAAATACACATAATCTCCTTAAAATAACGTGTGAGTGACCGGTGTAGTAACAACTAATTATTGTAGTTAATTAGCTAATGTACCACGATCATTTCAAGCTATCTGAAAAAAAAGAATTATTTTTTGACATTCTGGTCTTGGAATGAAGTTGCAATTTATGTTTTTTTTCCCCCCAATTTACCCGTTTCTCCGCTAATTGAAACACAATAATTCCAGACAATTTTTTTTAATGGAAAAAACTGTCTTATATTTAGGATTTTCATAGCTGCTGCTATTTAAAAAAAAGAGAAATGAAAATAGAATTGTAACATGTATTTTTTTCTGAAATATCACATTACGTATATTTGTACTCGTGTTACTGAATCTTTTTATTAATACAAAGTAACTGAATATGAACTGAAAAACCTATTTTTTTCAATTATATGCTTCAATACATTAGTACCCACAGTGAAATGATTATGATACATTTTCTGTGGGAAGTTCATTACTTTTGGAGTGTGTTAAAAGCATAAAATAATGGGGTCAGTATGCTTTTTTGCTTCGTGATATTAAAAGATAGTTTCAAACCTAAGGAACGTAATGAAGGAAAAGCCTCTTACATAATACAAACCACTGTAATTTCAAATTTCTGTATTCTATCTAACACTTATGATTATTGAGAGCATTGTATAAACGATAGCATTTAGAGAAATATATGTGTTCTGCCTGTCAAATTCTCATAAAACCCAGTTTGGAAGGTTTTAGAAGTAATTTGCAGGTATTGTTTCCTGCGGAATGCTCTAAAAAAAAAAATCTAAATTTTTGGGTTCTCCTAGAATGGCCAACGAGCTGCAGAAGGCTTGTTAAGGTCAACCGACATATCGGCACAACTTTTCTAGTTTATTTTGAATTTTGTTTGGTATATTTTTGGTTTATTTTCATTTAATGGTTTGTTTGGCAGAACAGAATGTTGGAATGTTACCAATAAACTGACAAAGGGAAGTCTCGGCATTATACCGGTCATACATGTTGGTCACTAAGAGATGTTAGAAACGTTTTTCTTCACCAAGATCCATGCGGAAATATACATTTTTTGGATGGAGTAAGATAGAGTGAGATACCTTATCAGGAGCTGAATGTATCACGAGGCGAGGAGGCCCCATTGGATCTCTGGTGTTTTGCCAACCCGGTTTTGGTAGCGGGTTGCGGAAAACATTACAATGAGACTTTGTCGAATATATAAAATAAATACACATTTCCTAAAAACATATTTCATGGAGTATTTTAGAATGTCAGTGAGAGAGATGTTTTTGGAATTGTTTTGGAGAGTTGGATGAAGCATTCCGTCTGTTGCATCAATTAAGGAGGTTGGATGGTTAAAATGGGAATTGACGGCGTGTAGAGGGCAACTAGGTTTATCCCAAATGCTTTGTGTGGCAAAGCCTCCACCATCAACTATATGCAATGCCTTTGTTAGGGGTTGGGTCTGGAGGCAGCAAGGCGCAGGGTCAGATGGAAGAGGGGATAGTGGCGGGAGTAGGCAGAGCTTGGGGCAAAAGGGGGGAGACTACTGATCCATAACGCCACAAGAGCCAGCTAGTGGTGCTCATCTTTGGAGTGCAGCGAGGAGGCCCCATTGGATCTCTAATGGAGGTCAGTTTTTCAACAACATGCAGATAATGGGATCCCTTAGGTGGCCCAAGATCCCCACTACCCACAAAAGCAGGACAATGGGGCAGCTATTCCCAAAAATTCAGGACTGTCTCATAGAAAACAGAAGATTTGGCATATGTGTTAGATAGAATAATGATAGATAGATAGATAGATAGATAGATAGATAGATAGATGAAAGATAGATAGATTGACAGATATATAGATATAGATAGATAGATGGATAGATAGATAATAGATAGATA
>VKOC01037101.1:0-10199 GCA_009364415.1 Spea multiplicata | reverse complement strand
GGGATGAAGTGGGATTTAAGTGACTTTGAACGTGGCATGGTTGTTGATACCAGACAGGCTGGTCTGAATATTTCAGAAACTGTCGATCTACTGGGATTTTCATGCACTACCATCTCTAGGGTTTACAGAGAATGATACGAAAAAAGAGAAAATATCAAGTGAGCGGCATTTGTGTGGACGGAAATGCGTTGTTGATGTCAGAGGAGAATGGGCAGACTGGTTCGAGATGACAGAAAAGGCAACAGTAACTCAAATAACCACTCATTACAACCAAGGTATGCAGAATACCATCTCTGAACGCACAACACGTCCAACCTTGAAGTAGATGGGCTACAGCAGCAGAAGACCACAGAAGTTGCCACTCCTGTCAGCTAAGAACAGGAAACTGAGGCTACAATTCACACAGGCTCACAAAAATTGGAAGACTGGAAGAACGTTGCCTGGTTTGATGAGTCTCTATTCCAGCAGCGACATTCAGATGGCAGGGTCAGATTTTGGCCTAAACAACAAAGGCTATTCCTTTCTTCTTCCTTTCTTTCTTTCTTTCTCTTTCTTTCTTTCTTTCTTTCTTTCTTTCTTTCTTTCTTTCTTTCTTTCTTTCTTCTTCTTCTTCTTCTTCACAATTCACTCCTTCGTACCTACCACACTTAGTGATTTTGTAAATGTTTGTATTTAAGACACTAGCCCCACAGGTCAAAATGAGGATTTTGAGTGGTATCATTTTATTTAAATATTCAATCCTTTCTGTAACACCTTTTCTTCATCTGAAGGGATCTTTCCATATCTTTCCATTTATTTTACTATTGTTATTATAACTGCCTACTACCGATCGCCTACCATTTATTTCTTAAATACCATTTACCATTTTGATGGATCGTTTGTATTACTGGACTGCTTGTTATTGTTGTAATATCGTGTCATATACATAGATTATCATGTCCCTGTTGCTTGATAATTTTTACCATCTAATCAAATGTAAATATACAGCTCATATGTAACCCCACATTTTGTTAATTAGACATGATACCAGATTGTCATCCATCACACCTACATAATTTATTGTATTTGATTAGAATTAATTTATTCTTAATCCATTTAATATTTTAATATTAATTCATACTCTTTCATCCTTCATTCTCATAAATAACACCATTCATTAAATATTTATTTTTTTAATCTTTATTATTCAACGTGGTGGCTTTTTTTCTTTATCTTTATTTTTCATATACTTGCACAACTTCCGCTTTGTAACGACTCCCCTCTTGACATCTACTCCACATTTGGAGCTTTTAAAGCTCTTTAACCACCTGTTTGTCACTAGTGTCTCCATTTTTGAGTGGACTAACCTTTTTAAGTTAAGCTATAACTATTAAAGTAAGTTATGATAGGCTTACATTCTTTCACCTTTGTTTGATTGCACACTATACATATCAGAATCACCCAAACTCTCTTATATTGTTATTTTATTTAACTTATACTATATATTTCTTAATTCTGAGAGTAAGTACCTGGATCCCCCCCCAACTTACCGGTGCTCAGCGGAAGTTGTCTACGTAGAGCTCTACACGCTGTCCGGACTAAGCACCGGGGACTCAGAAGCAACCGGTAACTTTGGAGGAGGGAGGGGGAGGGAGTGTTAAACGGGGGGCATAAGGCATTTCTGGAGGCAGAGTGCTCTGTGAAATGCCTTTTAACCCCTTAATGCCACTCTGGCTCCACAAATGCCTTTTAACCCTCTATACGCCACTCTGCCTCCTGAAATGCCTTATACCTCCCTATATGCCACTCTGCCCCATAATATGCCTTTTAACCCTCTAAATGCCAGAGTGGCTCATAAGCAAACATACCCAGAAAAACACAGACAGACACACTATCATACCCAGAAACATACACACACTGACAAATCCAGACACACACAGAGTTACACACAACTCGCTTACCTTGGAGAATCTTCAACCTGTCCTTAATGCAGCTTGCACGCAGTGCTGCTGCTGCACTACTGCCATGAGATCATACAATGTGATGTTAGGTGATCTTGTCTGCTCCTTGAAATTAGGGGAATAAAGAGGTAGGTCTTTATGCCTACAACTGAAGCATGCTCCTGCTTGTCTCTGTGTGGACAATTGCTCTGTTGCCCCCAGGATCCACCTACACTCCTGAAAGAACATGCCTTGGGGTGGCAAGTTATCTCCCGTGCCAAAGTGCTGCCTGAGTGCCATGGACCCACTGGAAATTTTAACAGCCCCAATGGCACTAAAATTTCCCTTATGCAACATCATCTGTAGCCACCAATTACATGAAAATCAATATAACAGGATTGTTAACAGATTTATTTAACTTCGACGATGCTGTAGATTGTTAGCTTTCATTAAATAATCTTATGTGATAACTGACTTGAACATGAGAGATGGTGGGACTGTGTCACATGCCCCCTAGTGTCAGACAAAATATTTCATAACAACACCACTGCACTGTTACTTGACTTTTACGTAAGATTTACTCTAGTACCTGTTTTTGGTAACTAAAAAAATCCAAAGAGGATTTTAGCTTTTACGAAAAAAGTTGAAAAGCGAAAATACCATTCATTGCTTATTCACTTTATGCTATTTCAGCTTACGAAAACCTTAATAGGAACACGCTTTTATCAGATAGCAGGGTAACACTGTAGTAGGAAATATAGTTTTTTAATTTGTACAAACAAAATGCAGCTTTAAAATGATTGTTCTAGATGCACAGGCATTTATCTCCATAGAATATATGAAAAAAATATACATTTTCTATTAAAAAACCCCGAATGTTAAATAAAAATTAAGAAAAACAAGTGCAGAGGAGAATGAAGAAAGCTACTCATTTTAAAGTAAATTAGCCTTATTTAATCAAATCAGGTGAAGGGCATTGGGCAAACTTACCAAATAGGAACTGCAAAACGTTTTCGGGCATGAAATCCAAAAATCGCTTTCGATCTTGTAGGGTTTTGTATCTCTGCTTATATTTGTGAATTTGAGTACGTTTAAGAAGTACCAGATACTCAATTGGTAATGCAAATAGCAGAAGGTTTTTTAGTTTTTTAGTTGGAATTAAGATCTTAATCCTTTCGGTTTACGTGAGCCTGTCTACCAACTGGAGGTTCATTTTATGTGAAAAAAAAAATCTGAGCCCCTGAATGATAGAGAAATAGGTAATACCTGACTCTACTATTGGTGCCAAACATTTTCTTTAAAAATGAAACATCTCTACTTTTAGGTACATAGTTTTCTATCTGGGGGAAATTGTTGTAGCATTTTATTCCTACATGGATTCATATTTTTTTTTGGCTTTTTGACAGGAACTTCCGCCCATCGTTAAATGATATCAAACTTAGTATCATTTTGCAGGTGTACTCATATGATGACTTAAAAAATGTAAAGATTGAAAAAGGAGATTTGCACATTTGGTTATCTAAAATAAGTAGCTTGCAAATGCATCTTGACACAAGGCACAAAATGTGTTTCACTATCACTAACAATCATTTATTTGTACATATGAATTTCATATGAATATGAAAACGACCAACAGCCAATTTTAAGACTAGGTCTGAAATAGCTGAACAGATTAAAAATTGTTTTAAAAGAAAATTTACATTTTTAAAATGGTGTGGTCTGATAATATTTTGCCGTTGATAAACATTTTGTTTTGTTGGTTTGACATACATAGATATGTATGGAAGTAGCAAGGGTTTGGGCTGCTAACAACCTTAAAAGAAACATTTTACCTTAAAGAGTATTTCTATATGTTCTTATTACCATTATTAACCTAATCATTATTGTAAATAAACATAGTCCTTTACAAAAGCTGCTCTTCACATTCCCATGGTCACATAAAACCCAAATCAATAGTTGATTCACAAGTACTCTAAAGTGTTCCAGAAGAGAAACTGTTAATCACACATGCTAAAAGTCTGTAGTGCAACATAATTATCTTCAATTCTTTGCTTCAAATCACCCATCCAATTCAGGTTAGAATGCAATAGTTCTTGTTTATCTTGTTCATCAAGGCTTAACCATATATTTCCCTGCATATGTATAGACTTTTATGAAACGTCATAGATCGGGCAATATCTTCATTGGCATGTTAAGGTAACATGTACATTAAACTGATTTAATTTTCCAGTTTACAGTCACTCTTTGCTTTATTTAACCACTTCATGTCCCCTAAGTCAGGATGACCCTTAGATTGTAAGATTGTAGTACGTTCTGCCCAGTGGTGGGATTCAGCCGGTTCGCACGAACCGTTTACTAAAAAATGATCGGTTCGTGCAAACCGTTTCTTAATTACCCGAATTACCCTTAATTACCTGCATCTCTAAGTCTGTGAGACTGCCTGAGTCTATGTGTGTGTGAGAGAGAGACTGCATAAGTCTGTGTGTGTGTGTGTGAGAGAGAGAGAGACTGTCTGAGTCTGTGTATGTGTGAGAGACTGCCTGAGTCTGTGTGAGACTGCCTGAGTCTGTGTGTGTGAGAGAGAGAAACTGCCTGAGTCTGTGTGAGTGATAGAGAGACTGCCTGAGTGTGTGTGTGCGTGTGTGTGAGAGAGAGACTGCCTGAGTCTATGTGTGTGTGAGAGAGAGACTGCCTGAGTCTGTGTGTGTGAGAGAGAGAGACTGCCTGAGTGTGTGTGAGGTTTTTATTTTTTAGTACGAAATCTCGGAAGTGACCTTTGTGGGCGGTGTCAGCCCCGTTCAATGAGGAGGGTGGAGCCACCGGCAGCAGCAGCGGGAATCCAACAGAGCGCAGCACGTCTGGGTCTTCAGTCAGGTAAGTTGAAGTAACTGGGGGCATGCTTGGCAGTGGGAGGCTGGGACAAAGATGGCTATGGGAGACTGGGGGCAAAGGCAAACTCCCAGTCTCTGTGTGTCTCTTTCACACACACACAGAGACTCAGGCAGTCTCTCTCACACGCACACAGAGACACACGCACACAGAGACTCAGGCAGTCTCTCACACACGCACACAGAGACTCAGGCAGTCTCTTACATGCGCACACAGAGACTCAGGCAGTCTCTCTCACACGCACACAGAGACTCAGGCAGTCTCTCACACACGCACACAGAGACTCAGGCAGTCTCTCTCTCGCACATCACATTAATTAACTCTGTCCCCAATTTCCTGTAGGCATCTTTGTCCCTAAATAGCTTGCCATAATTTCATGTTTAGTGACAAAGATGCCTATGGGAAACTGGGGGCAAAGGCAAATTCTGTCCCCAGTTTACCATAGACATCTTTGTCATTAAACATGGGACTATGGGAAGCTATTTAGTGACAAAGATACCTATAGGAAATTGGGGACAGAGTTAATTAATGTGATGTGCGAGAGAGAGACTGCCTGAGTCTCTGTGTGTGTCAGAGAGACTGCCTGCGTTTCTGTGTCTGTGAGACTGCCTGAGTCTATGTGTGTGTGTGTGTGTGTGTGAGAGAGAGAGACTGTCTGAGTCTGTGTGTGTGTGTGTGTGTGTGAGATAGAGACTGCCTGAGTCTGTGTATATGTGATAGACTGCCTGAGTCTGTGTGGACATGCGCTGAGTCTGTGTGTGTGAGAGAGACTGCCTGAGTCTGGTGTGTGTGAGAGAGAGACTGCCTGAGTCTGTGTGTGAGAGAGAGAGAGAGAGAGAGACTGCCTGAGTGTGTGTGAGGTTTTTATTTTTTAGTACGAAATCATGGAAGTGGTTACTAAAAAAAATTGAATCCCATCACTGGTTCTGCCCTAGTGCATGGGAAATGTGACAGCAGGAACTTTGGCGGGCTCTAAGCTGAGAATAGTGCATGGTGTAAGTGCTTGTACACATTTTAAATGCACAAACTTCTGTTTCCCTTCCAGAGGAGCCATCAATGACACCACTGGAAACATTGATCCGCGTACGCTGCCAGCTGATCAAAAATAGTACAATCAGGAATACTATGTGATCACGTACAATGGAGAATAAATAAACAATTATATGCATTTCAGTTAAGTCACTATGGCATCATGACCAGTACCCTTTAGCTACAAAATGGGATTTAAAGTCATGTTCATACTTGGAAACGCTATGGGTTTTGCCCATATACTCTAGGGGAAGCGCTGCTTTTCTGGTTCTCTGGGTCACGGCATGAAATATCCAGGGTGAAATCTCCTTCCACTCCTTAAAAATGTAAATAGCTTGAGGCTAGCCCCATGCACCCAGAGTTCAAGGCTAGCCACATCCAGCCACATCATCAGCCTTGCCCAACACAAACACCATCATTCTACCCAAAGAGGGAAGGCTCTGGGTAGCAGTGCCTAAAAGTTTGCAAGTATGATCATGTTATGCTGAATAGACCTGACTGTGTATAATGTATATGTGACTCATCTGGTATAGAGGTGGGTAGGATGAGTTTCTCAAAACCAAAGCTGGACACAAAGTCCAATACGAAATAGAAACAAGACTTTTCCCGCACTCACAAGTAAAAAAAGACTAGCTGGACCATGAGTATAGTTAAAAATTGTATAGCAACCCTCCCATTGATTGCAAAGCAAAACTAAAACCAGATGTGTATTCATTAACTAAAATAAAATCTATCACCTTTCATCTAATTTTTCCTTTGTGATATAGTGATCTAGTCCCAGGGTCTTGGGTCTTGGTGTTTTAGCGAAACAACTATTTTTCCATATATGAAAGAATTGTGTTCTGCTGTCCTATAATTCATATCATGATATATAATATTTTAATCATATTATCTCCTAGACTTAGGCCTAGGCCATCAGATGTGGGGTTAGCCCCAGGGCTCATTTACATGGGCTCAATCACGGCACCAGGTGACTGGCTTCCCTTGTATGCTACAGACATCAATGAGCCAGTTGGGGAGATCAGAGATTCCCCTTAAGATGGCCCATTTATGTCACCAAGAACGTTTGTGCGGGTATCTGTAGTATTTTTATAGTGCGTCCTAAGGCAGAGCACTGCTATATGATGTCACACCCTAGAACTCCACATGACAAGGAAGTTCAGAGGAAGGGGACAATGCTCTGGGTCTGTCCTAAGACAGCAGCCCCATAAAAGCATTCATCATTAATAATGATGAAAAAATATTTTGCTCAGGAGCTTTTGAGGGTTTGTATAAAGATATATCAGGCTAGGAATATAAGATACAAGATACAAGACTTTCAAATACGGCTGTAGTACAGTAGCCTTCACAGATAATTGTTGAAGGTCTTGCACATAAGTGGCAATGCTATACGCATTAGTGTCATTCCCGACAAAGGTCTGTGTGAGAGGAATTCCTCATACAATTATTTTTAATATACTTGCGCCTTCATTTCATAGAATACATACAGAATTCCTTCCTTATGTACTGCCTTTTAAACTAAAATTTTCCATGTTCACTGTCAAAACAATGAAATCAGTGAAGGTAATTAGGTGCACAGCAGTGTGGGTGTCACAAGAGACTGATTATTTTCACCCACCCTGACCATTACAGTTTCAGCTGCACAGTTTAAGCTTAATGATACTACTGGATACGATAACAATGGTCAATTTAAGTAGTCAGTGCAATTATTGAATTAGTTCAAGAGGAGCTTGGGCTATTTTTATTGTTAACCCCTGTTAGAGTTGCACATGTGTATACTTTAAAATATGCTAATGTTCATGAGAGTTAGTGTTATACTTGTTATACTATATACTTTTTTGTTGATGTAGAAAGTTATCACCCCCGTTTGATTTTTATAGATAAACCTAAAACAATATCTGCCTTAGTATTGTGTGGTATATGAGTTTAAATTCTTCACCAAGACACCAAAAGGCTAGCGGTGAGTTGAAATGAGTCCACTCACAGAAATTTCAACACAAAAATATACACATTTAACAATTCCATCATAAAAAACATGTATAAACAAATAAAAATGTTTTGCTAATTGATGCCGAAAAAAATGAGAAATTCCAGTTGAATAAAGAACATTAAGTTAAATGGATTAGCATAAAATCCTCAACTACCATTAACTAAAGCAGAACATATAGGCGTGCAAAGACTCACGCCTAACAGGAAATGTCCTAATTGTTTCTAGTACAGGAACAATGTTGTTACATTGTCATGAGAGGTTTATAAGTGAGAGAGACAGTATTACCCCTTTTTAACGGCTCACTTGGATCCTGAAGGTTCTCCCGTTTCCCCTAACCTGTCTTTAATCTGTATTTTTTCTCCATATGTTCTCACAGCAGGGTGTCCTTGGCTCGGATCCGGAGATGGTTAGCTGGAGGGTATGATGGAAGACAGTCTTGGGAAGCCAAGTTTTTGTGTCCTTCCTTTTCTCAGTTCTCAAGATCCAAAGTGTTTTGAAAATGATTCATGAACTATAGGACTTACAAATATATGTTGTTCTAGGTAATGCATAAATATATATATATATGTTTTAAAAAAAATGAAAATGACTCTTAACATTCTAGTGACCTGATTTTTCTCTAAATGTGAACAGTTGTGAAATATAAGTATAATATCACTTTCCCTCACCCAAGAGTTTTTTTAATCTATAAGATTTTATGAGCTTTGGAAATACAATATTAGGTTTAATAATGGATAAAGTGTGGCTCCTGGCTTGGAACAGCTTCCCTCTTTTTTGCATTAATCCTGAGTATAATGCCATGCCAGTAGTGCAAAACACAATAAATCACCCAAGATTCATGGATTCTGCACTTAATTTGAAAGAAAACAGATGTCCCTCATGCTCAATATATAATATTAAATACATGTTTCGCAATAAAAATGTCTGGCCATGGTGTGGGTAAAGTGACAAAATATTATGTACTGAGTGTACACAACATCAGGACAAAGGGTAACCCAAGAACAAGATCAGGATTTTGCTGTTTTTTGAGAGCCTCTTTTCCCAGTAGACATATTACATTACACATGACTAAGAATTCATTTTGCATTGATTTTTGGCAATATTGTAGGTTTGGTCTATGATTTGATTTGCCCATACCAAAAAGGGATCATACATTAAAACGTAAACATACTTAACACTTCTTTCAGTAAAATGTTTTGATGCCATTACACCAGCTTACCACTTCACATTTTTCTTGGATTATTTTACAATATATTTTCCTCCACAAGATCTTGAAACATCACTAACCATTTGAAAAGCATCAAATATATAATATAAGCAGCTATTACAATACTCTAAGATCTAATGTAATTGTTTGATTTTTTTTTCCCAATTAGAAAAACCATCTTCTGAAGTATGCCCTTGAACTAAAACCATAGTTTTAGAAAAAGGCATTTAGAAACATCTCAAGACATCTTATAAAGCTAAACTATTAGTGGAGATATGCTTTGTTCTATCATTCATTTTGTACTTTTTATATCTTATATTTGTCCTTCACCTATTAACCATATCCATCAGTGTTTCATTCCTACTCTGACCCCTTGGTTTCTAACTCATGGTTTACTAAGTGAACTCACTTGCCACAACTCCAATAAACATAGCCGTACATTTTTAAAAGTTATTTTACAGTGTAATAGCAATTCCATGTTTGATTTCATGTAGTCAGTTTAGATGCACAACATTTCCAATATTAAGCCTAGTGCAACATTTTGGAAGGTGTTCTATCCAGCCATGTCATATATATTTCTTTTCATACCATAGGGAACAAAGTGCCTTGTTCAAAGCTGATAACAGGCCCACACTTTCCATCGGACACACTGGACCAATGCCTGGTGGGTCTCATCTTGATGGCAATCCCACATACCATTATTGCTATTTGTGCAACAGATCCTGCCGTTTAGTCCGCAGCTGCTGGCTTAATTCTGTACACTGTAATGGTGTAAGATTGCACGTAATCATGTATATCTAACCAGCAGTCACATTTACTGGCTGTTGGCCTTAAAGTGCCAGAGACTATTTTAGTCCACATTCCATTCCTGACACAGTAAACAAGTGTGTGCCAGTGTGTTATACATGTATAAAAATGAAAGACTAAGGTAAATAAGGTAAAGACTTATGTAAATGTGAATGAGGGTGTACAAGTGTAGAGGTAAATGTGCATGTGAGAAAAAATGCCTAATACATTTTCATAATTATCATCCTCCCAAGTAAGGCAAAGGGAAGGGTGGCTTATTCCTGGTGGCCTACCAGATGTTCATGCAAATGCTGCATGTACCAGATTTATCATGCTGAAAGGCATGATGTGATGTCATATCTCAGCACTTAGTATCACA